>LGRX02034426.1:0-75174 GCA_001247695.2 Cymbomonas tetramitiformis | reverse complement strand
CCCCTTCGGACCTACTGTACACCCCACGCACATTTCGGACCTACTGTACACCCTGCTCACGCCTTTTGGAACCCGCAGACCCCGCGGAGAGGAGAGTGTGTGTTTCACCGCGAGAACCCTTCGGACCCACTATAGCCCTTGTTGACCCCTGCGGGACCTGCTGACTTTCCTCCACCCCAAGGACCTGCCACACAGCGCTCAGCCCTGCACAAGGAGGACACGGCACACGTGCCCACAGGAGTCGCACAGTCGTGGTTTCGTTGCCCCTGTCTGCATTCAGCATGTGGCCTCGGGGTCCGCGGGCTCGCTGGGGTCTGCGGCTGGTCCCAAGGATCCTTCAGGTCTATCGGGTCTACTGGTTTGACCCCTGCCGCTCGGTCCAAAACGATGCGGCTTCCTTGCCTTGATGGTCTGGGGGGTGTTTGCCAGGGCATCCACAGCGCCCGCACAGACTCCTAGGATCGCTGCTAGCAACACTGGAAGGGAAGGCTCGAGCGTGTTGGTGGAGGGCACCTCGAGTATTTCCTCGCAAACTGTCGCATCCGGCGGTGACAAGGTGAGCTCAGCGCAGCCAGGAGCCCAGCTCTTCGCCCTTCCATGTCTGTCACCCTTGAACAGACAACCAATCAACCAAGCCTCATCGAGTTAAGCCGTTGGCCAAGAGCGGCCCATGGCCCTCCTTATTGGAATCTGCAAGTGCCTGCTGATCAGTTTGGTGTAAAGCATGACTATCTAGACCTTGTACAGTAGTCAGGATGCTCGAACCCTGAAGAAACCCTAAAGAAACCCTGTGGAACCCTTAGATCTAGATCTGTAGATCTGCTGAACTAATCGTGGCCGTCAGATCACTGATGACCATCGGGAAGTGCGTAATGACTTCATCTGTAGTCAGGAGTGTCACTGCGGTCGGTATGAACACAACAGTGACACGTAGGACTTTGTTTCGTGAACTTTCACATAAGATCGCCCAATCAGTAATGATGGCGCGCAAATGTTCGTGTCGTTTTGAGCTGCGAACTGGTATATCTTTTGATAATGAAAGTTTACGCTCGCTTTTGTGTAAACGAAACTCTCGAAATCCTACAGGTTTTGGGCCCACTTACTACACAGTAAGTGTTAACCTACGGTTGTATCACGCAAATTTTTTGCTGCGCGTTTTTCGGAAATGAGTAAGAGACAAGACAAGGCCAAGCTGGCGGAGCGGACCCCACCAGGACTGGGTGTAGAATCTACTTACGGCGATATCTCGGAGGTACTGTCGGAAGATGGAACTTCAGTTGGGGAGGACTCTGCAGCGCTGACAGCTCTTATCGATGAGCGACAACAACAGCTATTTTCGCAGCAAGACGCGCGTTTAAATGAGCTTATGAAAATGGTTCAGGTCCTGGCACAGACAGTGCCCCAGTTGGCTGCGAATCAGAATGCGGGGACAGGAGAAGCTGTTGCGTCTCCTGAGGCCGCGAAATCCGGTATGTCTGGTTCCGGTGTTCACTCTCACGTTGCGGGCGTACCTTTGCCTCCTCTGACGGAAATGTTGAAGAGTTTCAAGTCTGACCAACTTTATTCTGGTCAGGACGCAGAAAATGACAGCAAGTGGCTGGAGTTCCGGGGTAAAATTGTGCCGTGTTTGCGTCATCGGGCGCTGGCGTTACTCTTATCGGACGCGCGCAACTTGGAGGACATCAAGAGGGACGAGCACTTCTCAGTGGCAGCGAATCAGTTGTTTCACGACTTTCTGTCGGCCGTGACTTCCAAGACGGCGAATGCTGTTGTGCAGACGTACAGCGAGGAGGCGGTCGGTGTCTTGGCCTGGCGGCAGCTGGTTAAAATGCGTCGGAGCACGGGCTCTGCGTACTTTGTGAGGCAGGTCAAGGCTCTGCTTGATGACACGAAGAAGTTTGCGTCGCTCGCTCCCCCACTGCCGGGCTTTCTGAGTGCGCGGCGAATTCTCGACAGGGTGAAGGAATATGCGTGCACGAGCGAATTCCTGCCGACCGGTGAGAAATTTCATGTTGCCAGCCTGGAGGCGGTCTTTGTGGCTATGGTGCTGAATTCTTTGAACCCGGCGTATGTCTTGGTACGTTCCATGTACTCCAAGAACAAGATACCGTCGTTCCAGGAGCTAAGTGATGCGGTGTGTGACCACTACGACAACGTTATAGCTACTTCAGCAGCAGCTACAGAGACGGGTGCTGGAATTGTGGAGGACAGGCGCAAGCAGGAGGAGCAGAAACGTACTGTGATGCTCAAGAAGGTTCCGTGTCCGATATGTCATATGACTGGGCACTCGTCCAAAGAATGCTTTGTGACTCACGAGGACAAGCGGGAGGAGTACCTCAAGAAGATTCCCAAGAGGAGGGACGCGATAATGATGAGGGTCCAGGACTACCAGAAGCATGGGAAGCTACCCAATCGTGCAGCTGCTGTTACTGAAGCTCAGCAGGACCCTGGTGTGGATGCCTTTGGGGAGGCTCTGTATGCAATCTGTGAGCTGGACAGCATGGTTACCTGTTTCTCTGACGACATGCCTCAATTTATCTCTGGTTACACTGTGGAAGACTATGTTGGGTCTCAATCTGGTGTCTCCCTGTACAACTACTATGCAGTTTTGGGTGGACTTACATCTTCTGAGGATCCTTTCCCCGTTGGAGGTGGGGACCAATCTGTGAGTGGTGTCTGTCGGTGGAGGTCTGATGCTTCTATGAGAAGGCACTCTGCAGTGAGGAGACCTGGTAAGAAGTCACACCCCTATCAGCCCAATAAGCATCGGTTCTTATTGAACAAGCACAGATATTTCCCTGTGACTCCGGTGTACGACTCGTTTGTCTACATTGATACTCTGTGCACAGCTCTGCCTGGAAGGAAGCTTGATCCTACCCAAGCCATATGGGAGGCAGGAAGGGAGCAGCATCTTGGGCCTGGGTATCAGATATCACCCAGGCAGCCATGGTACACTTCGGACGTCCAGTATGTGCATAGTATGTTCATGAATGGCTCTGTGGAAGTGTCGGACAGGGCATTGAAGGTGCTGGAGGATCCTCACTTTCCTGCTGATGGCAGAGTGGTGTGCCAAGAGAAGATGGTGTGTGCGAAGCACCTTGTGGCGGAGCAGCTAGGCTTACTGCAACGTCTGCTTGAGAAGGAGCCGGTCATGGTACGAGGGTCCTTTGAGAGGATGCAGTCATGGGTGACTTTACTCAGTATGGTTACTCGGGACACGGTGAAGGCGGTTGAGGACTTCTGGGCCTTGCTGGGATATGGCTATGAGGATGAGTGGGACTTTGACTCCTCGTCTGATGGCAGTGATGGTTCAGATCACAGTGACTATGACTCTGAGGACTCTTCTCATCGTGGTGATGACTCTTCGGATCCAGGGGATTCTACCTCTGAGACCACGCCGGATGACTGTATGATATACGGTATTGAGCAGGTTACTTTTCAACATGCCTTCTCTTCTCACCCTTTGCCTGAGCATGCGCATGTGCTGGGTGACTCTGGTGCCAGTTTCACAATGCCTGAGCAGATTGCTGCTGACCACCATGCCTGGGCCAGTCACACGCTATCTGGACTCAGCTATGTGCCTGGTCTCAGCGATTCCTCTGGCTCAGGTGATGATGATCATGCTTCAGATACTATGCCAAGTCTGGTGGATGCCTCTGACTCGGACGAGGAAGATGGTGAACACTCATGGCAGCCCTTTGAAGGAGTGGGTGGTATCCCCTCTGATGATTGGGCATCTGGGCTATTTTGTCATCGTTGTGGCGATGACTCTGGTTACTCCGTCAGTGCTATGGATACAGCTTCTGACATTGACTCGGATGATGATGGCTATGCTTCGGATGCTATGCCTGATCTGATGGACGCCTCGGACTCGGACGAGGAGGATGATACGTACGTGTGGCAGCCCCTTGAAGGAGTGGGTGGCATCCCCTCTGATGATTGGGCATCTGGACTATTCTGTCCGCCTTGCAAACACCACCTCTGTCCCGAGGGCGCTGAGCCTGGGGTTGATTGGTATTATGATGCGCCTGATCTGGCGGATGGGAGTGGCTCTGATGATGACGAGGCGTGTGACCTGCAAGGGGGGCATCCTATGTGCAGCTCACTTGTCCTGTGTGTTGCATCTGTAAACAGCAAGACTGACGTGTTCACCAGCGACCTGCCATTGGCTGCAGGCGGTGGTCAAGTGGCTATGTTGGACAGTGGTGCCTCCAAGCACATATTCAACTCGATGGCTAGTTTTGGAGGTGACTTTGATACCACCTCTCGTTCCACTTTCAGTGTAGTACAAGCGGGTACTGTCTCGTCAGAGGGCAGTGGCACGGTGACATTTGCCAAACTGGATGTGTTCACTGGGCGCGCTATTGGACTGCAGTTCACTGGTGCACACTGTATCCCTGGGCAGCCCTTCAATTTGGTGTCAGTGGTGGCACTTGAGGATGCTGGGTTCAGTGTTGACTTTGGAGCCAGGCGGATATCCAGTGAGGGGGTGACATTCTCATTCTCCAGGGTTGGGAACCAATACATCATATATGAGGATCGGGTAGCTGGCACTCTGGATACCTATGTGGCCTGTACGGCATATCACGATGACTCTGACCGGGACAAAACGGACTGGAAATTTGAGAAGGCTGGAAAGCACATCGAAGAGCATGGGCCATTCACTCTGGAACTGTTTGCCTCCAGTGACAACCACGTCTTGGGCAACTATTGCACCACTGACCGGCCTTGCTTCGGCAGGGACTGGGCAGGTGAGGCATGCTATGGCAACCCGCCCTATGAGCATGATGTCATCCTGAGATGCCTGCAGAAGGCACTCAGTGATTTTGATAGGGCACCTCACTCCACCAAATTTCTCTTGGTATTACCCAGGTGGGAGACGGCCAGCTGGTGGCAGTCTACATCCCAGTTCGCCATTGTTCATGAATATCCTGCTGGGGAAAAGATATTCTCAGCTCCGCTGGATTCATGTTACAACGTGGAGAACCTGGAGATGTGTGGCGAAGACAGAGTGTGGGTCAGAGAGACCAAGTGGCCAGTGGTTGTGTTGTACAAGGATGGGCATACGGCGATGAAGCTTGACGCCAAGATGCTTGCACACCTTCGCCTTGGGCACATTGGCGACGTCACCATGCAGGACATGCTGGACGAGGGGGTCCCCATGGGTATCACGTCTGCGCAGTATACCAAGAGTCTGGTGCTGCGCTGTTCAGAGAGGTGTGTCTCCTGCAGACTAACCAAGGCTATCAGACCTTCCATGAAGCCTACGGGCAGGGAGAGGGCTGAGGAGATTGGGTTATTAGTGTGGTCTGATACCTGTGGGCCGTTCAGGCACAGTGCTGGTGGATACAGATGGTTCGTTCTCTTTGTTGATGATTGCACATCCTGGATATGTGTATACTTCTTGAAGAAGAAGTCTGACTATCTGGGGGCGCTGGCGGAGTTCCTGGTCGAGGTCAGAAGGCACAGGAGCCGCATGAAGCTCGAGGAGAAGTACCACATGGTGCTGCACACTGATGGAGACTCCACTATGATTGCTGGACAGACGCAGCAGTACTGTAAGGAGCGAGGCATTGAGCAGCGCCATGGGTCACCGTACCTCCACGAGAACCAGGCTCGGGTTGAGAGATCCCACAGAACGGTGCAGGCGATGGCTCGAGCACTACTTGTGACGTCTGGTTTTGGTGTGGAGGTATGGCCACTTTCTGTTTGGCACACTGTGTACACCTTGAACAGAACATTCCAGAAGCCTCTACACAGGCAGTCCCCCTACTACAAGCTGTATGGGAAACATTATGACCTCTCACTTCTTCGAGTGTTCGGCTGTCTGGCGTATGCCTTTGTGGACCCAGACAGCAGGGAGCATAAGCTCAGTGATCGGGCGAAGCAACTCAGATATGTTGGTCAATCTGAGGTCTCTTCAGCCTACTTACTGTATGATCCTGAGTCCGGCAAGATCGTCAAGTCTGGTATGGTCAGATTCCATGAGGCTGTGGACAAGCTGGGCAAAGTGGTCACCACATGGGATCCTTCTGCAGTGGCCCCACTGAGTACTAACTTCATGGTGACGATGCTGGATGCAGCATATCATGACACCCTTCCGAGGTGGCCTGGAAGATGGTATTCTTGGTGTTGGGGCCTATTTGCCTGATGAGAGCGACGAGATTTTGGCAGTGCTGAAGGTGAAGGCTGGAGATGTGACATGCTGGGTGAGCCTCCGGGATTATCTGGATGGCCAGCCCAAGCATATGACTGCTGTGCGCTCGGCTGTGCACACTGGTGACCTCAATGTCGACTACCCATTGTTTACTGAGGTCATGGCAGATGCTGGACGTGAGAAGCTGGAGGCTGGGATCATATGCGCACGAGCTGTGGGGCCCAGCTCATTTCCATATTGTGTTATGTTACTCACGAACTTCACGCACATTGATCTGCCATTGGGTAAGGTGCATTTCCCTCCTGAGCACACATGCTTAGCAGCGGTTGCGAAGTCGTGTGCCGGGGACTCAGTGGATGTGCTGCCACCTGGGGTGACTGAGCCCAAGGGGGTCAAGCAAGCTATGGGGGCGCCAGATGCTAATGAGTGGATGGAAGCTATTCGGACCGAGCTTGAGGCCCTGATTACGGTCAAGCAGGCTCTCATGATGATGGACATGGAGGATGTGCCTCCTGGTGTTCGCCTGTTGGACATGGCGTTGGTGTTGAAGGTCAAGCTGGACAAGCATCGGCAGTTGCAAAAGCGCAAGGCGAGGATGTGTGTGAGGGGCAACAAGCAGGAGTATGGTGTCGACTATTTCGACACCTTTGCCCCGTGTACTCAGTTGTCTTCAGTAAGACTGGTTATCATTCTGGCGCTGAACCTTTCCCTGAAAGTGTATCACATGGATGTGGAGACAGCCTTCCTGAACTCGACCCTCGAGGAGGATCTGTATGTCAAGCTCCCTAGGGGGCTGGAGTATCAGGGGAGGACATGTGCCAAGCTCCTCAAGGCGGTGTATGGCCTGAAGCAAGCGGGCAAAGAGTGGTTTGAGACCAGCGATGCTTTCATCATGGCATACGACGAGAGGATGAGGCGCAGTGATATTGAGCCCTGTCTGTACTTCATCGGGGACTCTGACATCACGGTCATTATTCTGGCATATGTTGATGACTACATTGTGGCCACTGACAGTCGCACGTGGTATGACAGCTTCGTGGCAGCCTTCAACTCCAAGTATGCCTGCAAGGACTTGGGTGTTCTGGATCTTGTGATGGGTATTGGCGTGCGCTGGGGCCCTGGAGTGGCATATCTCTCTCAATCTGGATACATCTCCCAGATGATTGACACCTATGGACTCAAGGATGCCAAGCCGGCTAGCCTGCCCATGTCCCCGGGGTGCTCTCTTGCCCCGTCTGATGGCAAGGATGCCACCATTCCGTTCAGGGGGCTGCTTGGGCAGCTGCAGTGGATTGCAAGGTGCACGCGCCCTGACATCATGGCTGTTGTATCTGCTCTCTCTCGGTTCTGTGCGTCCTATGGCCCAGAGCACTTTGTGGCACTGAAACAGGTTGTCAGATACCTCAAGGGCACTGTGAGCTACGAGCTGGTGCTGCGAACAACCTCTTCTGTGCCAAGGGGGCTGGGTCTGGCTTGTGGAGCACTACCAATGAGCATATACACTGATGCTGACTATGCTGGCTGCAAGACAACGAGGAGGTCTACATCTGGCATTGCAGTCTACCTGTGTGGGAGCTTGCTCATCTTCTCCTCGATCATGCAGAGGTGTGTATCACTCTCAACTACCGAGGCTGAGATCATAGCCATGTCTGAAGGGGCTCGCGAGATCAAGTACATTATCAACGTGCTGAATGACCTGGTGGACATCTGCAACCCAGTGCCTATGTACTGTGATAACCAAGGGGCCATTCATTTGGCCTCTGACTATGTGAACAACAACAGGTCCAAGCACATAGAGGTGAGGAACATGTACATCCGGGAACTGGTGAAGTCCAACACAGCGGAAGCCTCGTATGTCTGCTCAGCGGACAACACAGCGGACATATTCACCAAGCCCCTTCCTCTACCAGCCTTCGTTACACACAAAGAAAGGCTTGGTATCATGAAGTTGAAGGACTCCGACCCTGAAGACTGAAGACTGAAGGGGGCACCATCCCATACTCTGGAGCTGGAGGGGCACCATCCCAAGAACTGGATATTGCTGACTGAAGGGGCACCATTCCCAAGAACTGGCAGTAGGACAACTAGACAGTCACCCTTTAGAAGGGGTATTGGAATCTGCAAGTGCCTGCTGATCAGTTTGGTGTAAAGCATGACTATCTAGACCTTGTACAGTAGTCAGGATGCTCGAACCCTGAAGAAACCCTAAAGAAACCCTGTGGAACCCTTAGATCTAGATCTGTAGATCTGCTGAACTAATCGTGGCCGTCAGATCACTGATGACCATCGGGAAGTGCGTAATGACTTCATCTGTAGTCAGGAGTGTCACTGCGGTCGGTATGAACACAACAGTGACACGTAGGACTTTGTTTCGTGAACTTTCACATAAGATCGCCCAATCAGTAATGATGGCGCGCAAATGTTCGTGTCGTTTTGAGCTGCGAACTGGTATATCTTTTGATAATGAAAGTTTACGCTCGCTTTTGTGTAAACGAAACTCTCGAAATCCTACACTCCTCGCCCCAGCCTGCTGAAGTCCTCCCCTCGCAGGAGGATCCCTCTCGAGTCACCCCCGAGCGCTCTTCGGATTTGTGTGCTGCACGTGCTCCACGTGGCGTGTGTGCTGGGTGTTGTGCGGGCGGGGCTCTTAGCCAACACCGGGATTCCCCATCCCGGGGGGTGAGATCTCCTTTTTGTCCCGGTCGCTTTTGTTTATCGGTTGTGTATTGGGCAAAAGCGGCATGTGGGGTGAAGGGCGATTTTGCAATAGAGGCTACTGCAATGTGGGCGGGGCAGTACTTGGACACGTGTGCAGGAACATGGGTAGGGACATGGGGAGGGTGGGAGGGCGATGTGGCCATTCAGGTGGGCACCCCAGGTGGTTTATGCCAGGTAGGCGATGGAGCAAGAGGCTGCTGGCCGGATACAACGGTTGAAGAGAGCGGCAGTGTTGTGCCAAAGCGGAGACGGAACTCTGCACCGACGCATCTGCTGCTGCACACGCGGCAATCCCTCGGGCAGGTGCCGCCTGGGAGCACCCGACAAGTCAGGTTGGCCGACCCTTCCCGGCCAAGGCATCTTTTGGCATACCCTGGATGACATTGGTGCAAGATTTATCATGAGCTGCTTTTGATTTGATCAGAGAATCAAAGCACCAAAGCTGGAATATGCTCATTTTACTCATTTGCTGTCCAAAAAATCAGTCAGGTCACCTTAAATGCCCGATTGTCATCTTCCAACATTGTGCGAGGGCGGTGTATACAGTTTACCGCGCAAGTGCGCCACACGCTCACACACGTGTGCTCATCATTGGACCGACTCCTTTGGCACACGTGTGTGCGGGTGTGTTGGCGAATCTGGCACTCGGATGCCAGAATTGGTGCGCATGTGTATGCAGCAGTGTGCCCACGTGTCATAACATATACATAATGTCAATTCCAACTTTAATCCTTCTCGTACAAAAGCGTTGTGCAGGCAGACATTATAGGACAAGCGTTCATTTCATTCAGCATAGCTCAATTATGTTGCAACCTTACTGCGTGGATGGTGTTGATGCAGGTGGACATTGGTGCCCTTGGTAGAGGGTGTTATCAGATTGCATCAACTCCGTGTGTTGGATGATGACAGTGGTGTGCTATACAAACCTGAACAGGCGCCAGAAATATGCACCATAAGCCATCAGGCGCGGTGCTAAAAGCTCTTCGCTTTGCACCCATTTCTTAAATTCGCTCTCATAGACAGCAAACTGTGAAGGAAGTCAGATGGGGATGAACTACACGTTGACGCTTCGATGATTTCAAGGCTAGAGCACACGTGAGAGTGGGAAATTTATGTGGTTTGCTGTGAATTAGACTTGAGTGAGCATGTTATGATGACTCTAATTGTGAAAAGTGACGAGCATGCATATGTGTGTGTGCGCGCATGTGACCGGTCATATTGAGGACGCGCATACTATTACACTGATCGATGGGCCATTATCAGTATGTGGTAGCCACGTGGCGAGCAACCACACTAATTACAGAGCCGGTGAAAATTGGAGCAGCCTTTTAGTCACTGAGTGGATTGTATGGCACATGCGCGCGTGCCTAGGATTCAAGCTTATGTGATAGTAGCACGTCGGCATTAATAATCACAGTAAAGTTGATAAACACCAATCAAATAACCATGGTTATAGCACGCAACAAGTGGTAACTGAACTTTTAGCTGATGTATTCACGATGCCAACGTTTCGTCGCTTTCACATATTCCCTAAAACGTCCCTAAAAGGCGCTTGAGCAGGGATGCACAGCAGCGGCAATTTGCTCCTTCCATCAATAATGCTGCTACATTATTAACTCTAATGTAGCAGCGTTAGTATAAGAGTACCTGGCGTAAATTGGCGATAGGCCTCGACATCAAAACTCCGGGGTCGGGCCATCCATGCAGAATATGAACACGCAGTTATGAGAGGAACTTGTGAGAAAATCTGGCTCAGACTGGTAACATCGCGTGGGCGTACATGCGCTGTCTTCCAAAAAAGCGAAATATGCGTTGATACATCATCCGATTCTATTATAAATCACGCCGCAGTACTGCTAAAACACACCGCATGCATGTCATGCTACACGGGTGATTTTCGTTATACCAATAAGCTCGTCGAGCGCACCAGCACCAGCATCACCTCCACACATGGCACGCGCATACCACTTCCGGAGTTGGCATCACGCCACGAGCGTGCATGCAATCATGGGCACGCGGATACTCGCACAGACTGCCCTTACGCAGAGAGTTGACCAGCTCGGTCAACGCGGCCAGACCTCGCCGCATGGAGGCAAAGTCCTCGTCGTCCAGGTACTTGGCAGCACAGTGCACCGAAGACAGCGGCGTGCGTGATCCCGACTTTACCCACGCCGTGTACACCGCCCGCACACGTGCCTGCGGGATATGGTAGCTAGGTCCACTGTCGCCCACTGGCGGTCGTGGCACGGAAGCTACTGCCGCACATACGCGTAAAAGGTGGAGTCGAACGCATCCAAGAAAAGTGCATTTGCCTCTTCGTCCGGCATGGTGCGAGTGCGACGTGAGACGATAACGAAGGTTGTAATTACTAAAGTCGTTGATAATGGTAACCCAGAGTGAGTAATATCAGCAAAGTCGTCGATGGCCAGATCAGGGTCCACGTCGGACTACCGCTACTACGACGCTCCACCGCTACCACGCTGGAATACGCTCCACCGAAAGTCGAAATACTGTGAACCTTTTATTCATTTAACAAATAATCAATTAATTGCTTGATATGTTGACGTCGCACCTACGTGGCGCTTACGTGGTCCGACATGGAGATGACGTGCCGCAACGTGAACTACACAAAACTTTTAGTCTGTTAATTGTTTTATAAACCTCATTTTGGAATTGAAATAAGTAAAAGGTCCACATTAAATTGCGCAGCCCGCCAAATACCTGAGTGCCTGCGTCATGCAAAATCCAGCTCATATGCACGTCCATGGCTGACAACTTTGGAAATTGTAAACGGTCCGATGTAGGGCTGCTTAAAGTGTCCGCCTGCCTCTGTCAAACCAGTCCATTGGATATACTCAGTCCGTAAAAGAACTTTCTGCCCTAGTGCATACTGTCGGGGCATGTGAGTCTTGTTGAACCTGGCTCGATTGATTTCTGCTGCTCGGCTAATATTGTCTACCGCATTGGCATGAACAGCCGAATACTGGTCAACGTAATCTCGGATAGCATTCTGAATTGGAACAAGAGCTTCTGGCGGAATGGTGATTGCCAAATCGTGTGGCGATAATGGCTGCGCCAGGGAATCGAGATAGAAAGGTGAGTATCCAGTAGTAGCAGAGACCGTATTGTTGATTGCAAACTCCACCAGAGGCAACTTGTCTTCCCACGAATTGGCAGAAGTATCATTGCAACAACACCTGAGGATAAATACTTTCTAATCAGTAATCATAAACCGGAGGCTGGTGTATCCTGCATAAAACAAAAATGAAAAAATACCTGAGGATGTCCTCAATGAAGGCATGGCTTCGTTCATTGCTCGCATTCGACTGTGGATGGTGTGAAGATGTCATAGACAATCTCGTACCAGTAGATTTCCACAGCGTTTGCCAGAATGAAGAAGTGAATCTGGGATCTCGATCTGAGATGATATTCCTCGGAAGACCATGGAGCTTGAAGGTGTGCTGTATATATATAGCAGCGGTGTGCTGAGCAGTCCAGGTCATGTGAAATGGGATGAGATGGCAGCGATGAGTGAATTGGCACATTACCACAAATATACTGTCGTGCCCATTGGTGGTCAAAGGCAAATCGGTGATCCAGTCAAGAGAAACATCAAGCCATTTTGTCTTAGGTACACAATAGCGAATGTGCGCCTGTCCATAAGGTTTGTGTCTCCTCGTTTTCTGGCGTTGGCATACGGGGCACTCCGGAATGTACTGAATTGCTGCCTTTGTCATTCCTGGCCTGTAATATCGGCTACGCAATAGATGAAGCATGTGATTCTTGCCTACATGACCAGAAACTGTTGCTGAGTGACACTCATGAAGAAGAATGTGGCGACGTTGTGTGATCTCACCGTCATCTGTATGGACTTTGGCAGTCGGTGGTATGTAAAGCTGCCTGCCATATATGGTCTTACGATATAATCATCCCTGTATGAGCTCAAAACTGCTGACGGTCTGTGGTGATGATGATGCTGATGCCAGTTTGGAAAGTATCGATTGTGCAAAAGGATCACGATCATACTGTGACGCGATAAATGTGCTCAATCCGAAAGTTGTACTCAGAGAGCTCATCCAACCACCTCGCCTGTTTCGGACTTAGTGTGGATTTAGACCGGACATAAACCAGTGGCTGATGAGCCGAGCGGACGATAGTCTCTGGAGCGCCCAGCAAGATGTGGCGGAAGAACCGGAAGCCCTCCACAATGGCGTATAATACAATTTCAGGAATAGGCCAGCGTCGTTGTGTGTCAGAAAGAGTTACGCTGTAGTAGCCACATGGTCTCATACCTTTGCTTTGATCCTGAAGAATGACTTGGCCAACACGAGTGCCTGATCCATCGACCTCCATAATGGACGCCAGTTTCTGATCTGGAAGCTGAAGCACTGGAGCATTGCAGATGGCACTTTTGAGATTGTCGAATGCCTGCTGCTGCTCAGTTTCCCGGACAAATTCTGCAGTGTCTGTGCCAGGGGCACGACGACAGAGGCTCGGAGATATGTTTTTGATTGAACGTGCAAAGGTACACAATTCGGATTTTTATAATATACTGGATCAGGGCCAGATTGAGGTACAAACGATAATTCGGTTCCGAGTTCTGAAGGCTAAACACTTCTCAAGTGCTCTACTTATTCACTCGTCACTCAGGTTGCAGGGTCAACCACTCGAGAGCCGATGTCACACTTCGGCTCAACGTTCAGTTCCCGATCCGATCTCATTTCTAATTCCGATTCGTCATTCTCGATTCAGATGTTATGCCGACAGGCTGACACGATGACTGCCCCACAGTACTGTCATACTACTGTACTGTCATACTGTCATACTGTCATAGCGTCATACTGTCATACTGTCATAACCTTAATATCTGATATTCGATTTCATTGTCTTTTCAACCCCGATGCGAATCTGACCATTCTTCGAGGGTCTGACTGAGTTCCACGATGACACCCCCCACAGTACTGTCATACTACTATAGTGTCATACTGTCATACTGTCATAGTGTCATAGTGTCATACTGTCATACCCCGGACATCTGGTATTCATTCTCATCGTGATTTCAAGCCCAATTTCACTGTCATCGTGCCAATCCCAGATTACCCCCGATGACACACATACGGACGCATAGGCATATCGGCTCACGCTGTGCCTCCGGGCACAACTCTCCCCCCCTTAGGAGTGGTCTACCTCCTGGGATCACTCCGCTAAGGTACCCATCTAAGTTCCAGTTCTTAGGTTTTCTGGTTCCTTGCTGTTTCCAGTTCTTAGGTTCTCTGGTTCCTCTTCGAGCATAGTTTGCCTGCCGCTACCAGGGCACCACTTTCAAGAAGAAGGGTGCCACTTGGAATCTAAAGCGGGTCTTCAGTGTCGCGGAGGCGTAAATGTCGGAAAAGTTGTCGTAGCAGGAGTGCTGGCACGGGATATACACTCGCGGATCGACCTGCTCCAGTCTGCTGCGGGTGAGGTCCAAGCTGAGCAGTCTCTGGATGAGCACCGGTTGCCCATCTGCACGCACACGGTGTTGAAGTAGTACAGCGTAGCAGGGGCGAGGGTGGTGCTGAGTTCGTCCATATGCAGGTGGGTTTCATGTACTGCGTACCGTACATGCAGTAGGTACACACCAGCGGTGGGGGAAGCTGGCGCATCATAGGGCGAAGCCGTAGCGCGTTAGGGAAGCGACCTCTGGGGTTTTCCATGAACCAATGTTTTGGCTCCAGGTAGTCAATGATCTGCAATGCTCGTCGTACGATTTTGTCAGCCTGGGGAAGGTCAGGGGGTCCACCAGTGGTGCGCGCTTGACTGTACTGCCTGCAGGGGGGACTTGCCCAAACAACATCGAAGAATCCAGGCGGGTATTGTCTGTAGTCCCATTGTAGGATGTCACACACATGAGTGGGTTGCCAGATATGCCCGGAGTCGAGGGTCACTACTGAGGCGGAGGGGAAGCAATTCAGGAATTCCCTCTCTACTGAGCCAGTACCGCTGAAAAGTACGAGAATCCTGGGCGTGCGGGTTGTTTTTGTCTGTATTGCCAGCAGCTCTGTCACCAGTGCCAACGACCCATCTTCCACGCGCTCTTGGCGTTCCCACGGCAGGGGGATATCATCTTCCATCTGTTCGAGCTGGTCCAGTTCATCGCAGGGATTAGTGATGAGGTGGGCCAGTGTCATTCCGGCTTGAGCGGAGTGGCGGCCACGCTGCTCGCGTCGCCGAGTGGCTTCGTCGCGGACTTGCGCTTCCATGTGCAGTCTCGCTTGCTCGAATTCACGAAGTTGTTGAAGTGGACTTCCGCGTTCAAGTTTGTCACGCGTCCTCCATTGGTCGTGAGCTTTGGAGTAGCCAGTCCAGCGAACCTTCCACTCTTCCACCTCCTTTCCTCGAACAGACCGCACTCGACGTGCAAGGATGCGCTCAACGTGTGCTTCCTTCTGACCGTCCACTACCACTTCTTCAGGTACTGCTAGGTGATCGCGTGCGGCAAAAGCATCTTGGCCGCTGGTGTACGGTTTGAGGCGGTGTTGAGCGAAGACGTCGTGAATCCGCCAGTGAGGAGGGAGGCGTAGGCGGTAGGCTACTGGGGCTCCTCTGTCGGCCTCTGGCATGGTCATCTGTACATCGCTGAAGAAGCGTTCGGTCACAGGAACTGGTCCATGCCAGCGCTTGGTCAGTTTCCTACAGATGGAGCGATCCATCACCTTCTCCGTAAGGTGTTTCGCCTCTATCCAGACCAGATCTCCAACAGCATACTCCCGCTGCCCGTGTCTGCGATCAAACTGTTCGCGCTGTCGCTGTTGAGCCAGCTCTAACCGCTGTCTGGCGTCCCGCAGCTGCGACGAAAATTTCACAGCCACTTCGTGTGCGGTGCCTACTCCCCCAGTTCGTCGTCCAGCGGTGGACTGTGCGGCCTCCAGGAAAAGGTCCAACTGCGACAGCGGCGAGAACCCGAACACCAGTTCAAACGGCGTGAAGCCAGTAGATTCACTCCTGGAGTCATTGATCGCGAACTCCACGTTAGTGGTGAACAGATCCCAGTCCTCCACATTGGCGTCTACAAAGGACCTGAGCATGTCCTCAATAACCCTGTTGCTGTGTTCCGCCTGGCCGTCAGACCGAGGGTTGTACGGCGTGGTACGAGCCACTTTCACACCCATCAGTCTCATGAGTTCCTGCCAGAAAGCATCTTGAAACCGCGGGTCACGATCAGAGACAATCTTCATAGGCGCGCCATGTAAGCGCCACACCGAGTCAAAGTAGATTCTGGCCACCACAGCTGCGGAGCTGTCGCCGAAGTTCATCGGCACAACGTGGACCATCTTCGTCAGCTTGCAAGTGAAGGCCACGAAAGCGTCATTGCCTCTCTCTGATACCGGCAGGCCGGTGACGAAGTCCACCGCGACATCCTGCCATGGCCTGTTCGGGATGCTGTGAGGGTTTAGCAACCCATCCGGGTAAGTCCCCCGCGGCCTCACTGATTGGCACACCGCGCAGGATGCAACCCAGGTGCCCACATCTTCCGCGGCCCCACGCCAATAGAAGCGTCGCAGCACCCTCTCTAGAGTCTTGTCTCGCCCAGTGTGACCCGAGGACAATGACTCATGGGCATGGCGAATCACCACTTCTCGAAGTGGAGAGTCCTCCCCCAGCACCAACTGATATCTCCCTGCTGCAGTCCTCCAAACCACTTCACCCACTAGCCTGAAGTCCTGTAGGCATTGGTGCGGTGCCGCCTTCACTTTCTCTCTTAGTGAACGGAGTGTCCCCTCTCGGGTGTACTCCGCTTTCAACGCACGCAGGAACTTCGAGTCCGACTGCTGGGAGGCCGCGTCTCTGAAGTTGCCGCTTCACCTGTCCTTATCACAGCGGGGGCTGTTCGCGGATGCCTCACGCGTGCTGGTTGTGGTTTGGCGGGAGGGGCGTGTACTATCAGGACAGGCCAGCGAAGGTCGAAGGCCTTCCCATCTGGGTTCTCGAAGAACTGATTGGGCTCGCCCTTGTCATCGTGAGTAGGGATGACCTCCACAATCTGCATATTGGCCTTTCTGAAAAGTTTGCGCCACGCGGGGAGCTTGGACTGGTGATCTGGTAGGACGAAGACTGCTGAGGTGTTCTCTGGGTCTGCCTTCCATTCCGCGATATACTTGTTCAAGATCGCCTCCACAGTGATGTGCTTGGAGTTGTATGGAGGGTTACACCAAACCCGAAGGCCCCTCCATTTCTCTGAAAGGCAGTCTGTCCAGAATCTATCCGCCTGTCTGTTGCGGCCGCCAAAGTCACAACAGGCGTCCACATCGAAGGGTCCAAATTTCTCGGCGTACTTCGAGGAGTACTCTGCTCGGACACGCCAATTCTGTGAGTCCTCTGGGGGAGCCTGCCGTTTTTGTGGGTGAAGGACCGGGGATGGAGTTGACTGTTGGGGCGCCTGCTGCGGGGTTGGTGAGTTCGCTGGCACCTTCTCAGTGGGCGCCTCCGATGCGTCAGCTCGTGACGTAGGCGTTCGCGTCTTCGGTGACGCCAACTGCGGAGGTGCTGGGGTTGCAGAGGCCTTCCCAGCGCGTGACATACTCCTCGTTATCCTTATCTGGGGTGGAGCTCTGTCAGGGGGTTCGTGTGGAGCTTCTACCGGCTTCGCGCTATCAGCTGCAGGCCAGTCAGGCATGTCGAAGTCGAGATGATCCTCCTTCATTCCCTTGTAGAGCTTCGGGTTAACGAGAGCGATGGTTTCCCCCACGTCCATGGCCTGTTCCGCCACGGAGAGGGTCTCCACTGCTGAGAGCCAACAGTCAACAGTCTGGGCCCAGTGGGGATGAGCTGCGGGTGGTGAGCTGGAGAAGCATTCAGACTCCAGCGTTGCCAGGGGGTCTTTCGGCAGATCTGAGGTGGGGTCGATCACTCCTGCCTCCTTCAACCCCTCTCGCACGTCCTTGTCTTTGAAGTCAGGGTCTTCTGGACAGGGCGTCCGGTACCAGCAGCAGCGCTCCTTTGATGTACTCCATTCTCGGGACTCCCACCTCCACCAGATCCATGTACCAGCGTGCCTGTCTGCGGCTAAGCTCTCTGCCAGGTTCCATCAGCCATTCAAGGGGGCGGTGATCACCCTGGATGCGGAAGTTGGTGAAGATGAGGTAATGCCGCCAGGTAACGGTGGTACAGTGGTGTAGAGCACCTAGCTCACGCTCGCCGGTGTGGTAATTCTGCTCGGCGGCTGAGAACTGGCGGCTCTCGTATGCTATCACGCGCAGCCCAAGACCATCTCCATTGTCTTGCATCAGTACTCCCCCAAGAGCGATGCCGCTAGCATCCGTCTGCACCACGAAAGGTGCTGTGCCGTCTGCGGCACCCTTAATGTTGGGCAAGGCGAGCACTGGCGCTGAGGTGAGGGCCTTCTTCAGCTCCTCGAAGGCCCACTGCTGCATGGGACCCCACTCCCAGGGTACGTCCGACTTGGTCAACCGGGTGAGGGGCTGAGCGATCTCGGAGAAGCAGTGGATGAACCTGCGGTAATACCCCGCCAGGCCCAAGAACTGCCTGACGTGGGTAACCGTTTCCAGCTCGGGCCAGTCCCTCACTGCAGCCACCTTGTCGTGTTGGGGTCTGCAGCCATCTGCGGAGATACAGTGGCCAAGGAACCGCAGGGATTTCTTCAACAGTTGGCACTTGGACCTCTTGAGGAAGACGCCCTTCTCCCTGCATGTCAGGAGCAGTTGCTTGACGTGCTCGTAGTGCTCTGCAGCGGTGTTGCTGAAGACGACCACATCATCGATGAAGATCCGGACAAATGGGAGATGGCCCAAGGCCCGCTGCATCCGTCGCTGGTACTGAGATGGTGAATTCTGCAGCCCCTGCGGCATGACCAACCACTCATATGACCCCATCTGGGTGGTGAAGGCGGTCTTCTCGACATCTCCTGGTGCCATCGGTACTTGCCAGAAGCCATCCACCGCGTCGAACGAAGAGAAGAACTTCGCACCCTGCATCTCGTCGAACATCATCTGGATGTCTGGGAGAGGATACTTGTCCTTAACTGTCTGGCGGTTGAGGAGCCGGTAATCGATCACCAGTCGCAGCTCCTTGGGGTTCCCGGGTTTAGGGACCATCAAACAGGGAGCTGCATAAGGGCTGGAAGAGGGTCGGATGTAGCCCTTGGACATCAGAGTCTCCACGCGTTCTCGAAGTTGGCGGAGTTCCTCTGCGGACTTCTTGTAGATGCGCTGGCAGGGAGGTCCCTTCTTGCTCAGCTCAGGGTCCAGGTTAATGTTGGCTTCATCTTGGGGGTCATGTCTGAGTCCATCGATGTTCGGTAGAGCAGTCGTCATCTCCTTCTTGTACTCCTCACCCCAGAAGTCCTGAAACTTGAGGGTCCACTCAGGGCTCACTTCTGCATCTTCAGTATCCGCAGCGGGTTCGGCGTTCTCAGAGTCGATAGCCGTGGCTGCAAAGGCAGAAGCAGTATCGTCGGGGGACTTCTCGGCCACCATGAGCCAGGCGGGCTGTATCTCCGGGTCGTCATTGCCGCGTAGCTTCTGCGTCTCCGCGTACACCAGGTACTTCTTCAGCTGGGCAGGGGTTAGGAACACCTCATCCACCAATCCCGCGCAGGCCGTGCCCTTCGGAGACCTGTCCCCAGATGCTTTCCCAGGAGAACAGCCTGTGATGGTGACGCGATCCCCAATCTTGCCACTGCGGGACTTCCTGAGGAAGGAGACGGAGCCATTCCCTTCATAGCCCAGAGTGACAGGAGAGTGACTGCGCAGCCACCTTCCGCCGAGGATAACATCCACCTGTATGCCCAGTGGTAGGATCCGGAGGGCAAGGGCGTTCTCCGTATAGGTGCCCGTGGTGGTGTGCGTGTTAAACTTGGCGTACGCGGTGGCGCCAGTGATCTTCACAGATCCATCCGCCAGGGTGACTCGCATCTCGGAGCCGGCTCGTGTTGTGAGGCCACATCGCTTAGCGCTCTGCTCCGAGATGAAGTTGTCAGAGGCCCCCGAGTCAATCAGCACCTTGACCGTGTGCCCTCTGAGGGTTGCGTAGAATACCAGCAGTAGCGGTCCTTCTTCGTCATGTGCCGCTGCAAGGGTACCCTCGATGTCGGTCTTCCACTGAACTCCCCCATCTGTGCGTATGCTTTTGCACTTGAGGTTGGGGAGGAGGTTGTCCGAGGCCTCGCGGCATTCTTCCAACGTTTGCCTACACGCGGCGTAGAACTCCTCATCCAGCAAATCAACATCTTCAGGCGGATGACTGACGAGGTTGTCTGCACTCGCCGTCAGCAGGGTGCCCGCTGAGGTGCATTCGCTCGAGGTGGGGCTGACATGAGTGGTGTCGCTGGTGGTAGGGCTCACATGGGTGGTGTCACTGGTAGTAGGGCTCACATGTGTAGTGCCACTGGTGGTAGGGCTAACATGGGTAGTGCCGCTTACTGTGGGGCTCACGTGGGTAGTGCCGCTTGTTGTGGGGCTCACATGGGTAGCGACACTATTGGTGAGACTGCCATGGGTGAGAGGGTCCTCGTCATGCTGAGGGCTGCCAGCAGGGGAGTTGTGGGCGAGCTGGTGGGAGCTCTGGGGGTCAGTTCTCGTCTGAGGGGTCCCAGCTGCTGCCATCTGCTGGGTGAAGCAGAGCGAGTTGACCGAGGACTCCTCTTCCATCACCTCAGGGTCTTCAGCGATGGGGTGGCTGTCGAGACAGGGTGGCGCTTCATCCGCTTCATGCGTTTTGACGGTGGTCATCCGCTGGGTGAAGCAAAGCGAACTGGGTGCGGAGGTCTCCTCCGCCTCTGAGCAGTAGGATGAACCTTCGGGGTTTCCTCCCGGAGTGGCCGGCGCGTTATCATGGTGCGAAGATGTAGTCTCTGTTGTGGGCTCGGCCAGCGAGGATGATGGAGGGGATGCTCCCAAGGGGCTGGGACCCAGCTTCCTCATCTTGTACTGGTGTACCGCGTGCAGACTGCACCAGGCGCCAGGTAAACCCACATCTCCCGCTGTCCCAGGTATCGTGCCCACTTCAGTGTCCAGGGTGCAGAGGGATGTCGAAGACCTCGCTGCTGCTCTTCGTGCGCCCTCCTTTTCCCACAGCCTGCTACCTGGGGAAGAGTCTGGACTCGAAGTGGCGATTGCCTTTTGCTGCTCGGCAGGCGACAGCTCTCTCCAAGCCGCGTAGAGGTCGTGGGAGCTGGTGTTAGAGGATTCGGGGACTTGCTGGCGACCGTCGTGTGAAAGGAGGTGCCACAATGCTATGCGCTGATGGCCCTCCTTGCGATCTTGAGGTTCGCGGGCAATGCGTATCCTCTCTGCCAGCTGGTTGGCGCGGTTCACGCGCTCCTTTGGCGATCGACTCCCAGAGTGTACGCGGCTGCGGACGCGCTCCGACATTTTATCCACCAGGTCCTTGGCAGCCTCTGGGGACTTGCGCAGAGCTCTGCGGACCTTCTGCATGGCGACTTCGAGGGGGAGGGAGTACAGATCTCTCTTCCAGTGCCACGCAGTTAGCCTTTTCCGTGGGTCTGCGAGGTTGGACTGATAGATGGGCAGCGGCAGGACAACACGCGGTCGGGGGCGAAGGTCGCGGGGCTCTCCGCGGTTGTTGCCCATAATGGGGGGTCTGTGCCGGGGAACTCGCCGTCCCCTCCGACCCTACCCCGGACATCTGGTATTCATTCTCATCGTGATTTCAAGCCCAATTTCACTGTCATCGTGCCAATCCCAGATTACCCCCGATGACACACATACGGACGCATAGGCATATCGGCTCACGCTGTGCCTCCGGGCACAGTGTCTTTCAGAAGGCGATTGAGTGGCTCGGCAATCTTGGAGAATTTCGGGATAAATCTCCTAAACTGACCGACCATGCCCAAGAATAACCGAAGGCTAGACTTGCCATCTTTAGCCATGCGGCGTAGAGGCTGCTTGCCAACAGTTGGGCCATAGGATACTGGAGGCTGAATAGCCATGACTGCACGGATCCTGTCTTCGATGATGGATAGACCTGCCTTTGAGATGTGGTGTCCGATAAAATCAATGCATCTGACGAACAACTCAACCTTAGAAGGTCTGATGAAAAACTGATGCTCTCGGCAACGCTGTAAGAACTGGCGAACTTGCTGAACATGCGTGTGTTGCAAAGTCTGGACTGTACACAATGGTATCATCCATGAAGATGACTAGGAACTGATCAATGAAGTCAAAGAGTGCTCGGTTTCCAACACGTAGAGCGGTTGCTAGAGCGTTAATCAACCCAAAGGGCATAACTGTCCACTCATATGAACCATGTCTAGTTCGGATGGCTGTCTTGTATATGTCGTCAGGATGAATAGGAATTTGGTGAAAAAACTGATTGAAGTCGAATCTGCTGAACCAGCGTGCTCCCTTAAGCTGTTCCAGAAGGGTGTCATGGGGTGGCAATGGGTATGTGTCCTTAACAGTGATGTTGTTCAGGGCATGATGATCACAACACATCCTCCACTTACCCCCTGGCTTAGGAGCGAAAATCACTGGGCATCCATATGGTGATGATGACAGACGAAGGATACCCAATTCGACATATTTGATGATCTGTCGTTTGAGCTCCTCCATCATAGGCACTGGGATAGTACGAACTGTCTGTGATGGTGGCGTATGCCCAGGTTCAATGTTGATGCGATGGTATCCACCGTCAAACCGCTCTGGTCTATGACCAGCTGAAAGTTCCTCCTGGAATATATCTGAAAAGTCCTTCAGTGTCTGATCACGCTCTACTGTGACCTATGGATCTTCCATAGCAGTGTCTGAATCAGTTGCTGTCATGACCACTTCACCATCAACCTCTGAGAGAAAGAAGAGATAAGCTACGGCCCCCGATGTGGATTTAAATGAAATGTCGGCCCCCGATGTAGACTTATCCCTAAAAACTAATATTCATCAAAATTAGAACACAATATCATAATTTATAACACAATTGTCAAAATATTCACTAAACTTAATATAAAAAGTTTTGGAAACGAACAACCTACTTAATTTTCAAAATTTATTCCTCCGTTTTAAATATTTTTTGAATGTATTTTATATAAAAAACTATTTTATTTTTTCAAATTATAATTTCTAATAATAATCTCTCTCTCTCTCTCTCTCATTATTTTACTTTTTGTTTAACTCCGTGCTAGGTACTTTTTATATATATATATATATATATATATAATAATTATTATAATTATTTTATTTTTTATTATTATTTTATTATTTATTTTTTAGATTTTTAATTTTTTAATTTTCAAACGTTTTTCATTTTATTTCAAAAGCTTATTTATTTTAATACCACTGATGTAATCCGAACCATCAGGAGTTGGTTTCCAAACACTTATTTAGTGATGCCTACACATATCATGCACAATCGGTATACACATTTTCACGGGCCTTCATCAACTGGATGTATGTTGCATATTTTCTTTATTGTTGGCAGCCGAGTTGCCAGATCATTTAACTGGGCATTCTGTTCATTTGCCTACTAATCAGCTTCCACAACGGCCAATGTACGCACTTTTCTAATTTTGGCTCCTCATACTGTTGCTGAAGAAAAGGCTGGAGTTTTACTTGCCCGTTTTTCACGCCAGAGCACAATTTTTGCCGTGATCCCAATTGCTACCTGCCCAACCACAAATTGGATTGCCTTAAGTCTATGCTTGGCCATGCGAGTAGTAAGGTTGACTACTGCATGCTAGACTCGCCAGTGGTTATGTCAATGCCCACGCTTTATACCACTGCTAAGGGTGTACGCAAGTACATACCTTCATGATGTGCTCCTTTAATCTGGTAGGTAGTATGGCAAACACGGTCCTGCCGAGATCATAAAAGCACACTCAGATTCGATTGCTCCACAAACAAAGATACATAGAATGATACTTCACAAATGACAACTCACTTTCCAGAGTAGATTTGGTGGAATCTAGCACCAGTTTTCTGCACTTCCAGATTTTCTCAACACCCGAGCGCCAAAATTCACAAATGAAATATTATTGGGTTTATAATAAAAGGGATGTCAAAGCGTTGATTAGCTTGTCTTGTGTGATGGGTGCTAACGTGACGAACTACCTCTAATCTGCGAGGTATCCATTCAAAGCAGTCAGAAGGGAAGCGGAGCGCCTCATCATGTTCAATTTCCCACGCCTCTGACTGTGCCGAAGTGAGAGAGGCGCCGGAAGGGGCATGGCGGCGGCGGGGGCGGGGGGGCGCGCACTGCACTACTATGCCTAGAACCCAATCTCGAAGTGTCGCTAGTGCAAAGCCGAATCGCTTCCCCACTTCTGCGAGAGTCGGCCTGGCTCCCTCCGTCTCTACCACCACCGTTCCCGCTTTCTCCCTCCTGCACATCCCCATCCCCTAAGTATCAATGTATAACATGCATGCGTAAAATGTGTAGGTAAATTGTGGCTGACACTCACAATCTTCCAGAGGGGTGCTCTATCGCCTTCAGGACAACGTTACCTATTTTTATATGAATTGTGCTCATTTTAGCCTAACACACCTAAAGCCATTTTTGGGGCCTTGCATACTTCTTAGTGGGTGGTATTGTGCCTTTTACGGCGCGGTGGATAGGGGAGTAGTGGACAAATGCGACTGTAGCCTTGTGAAACACGTGTGCCTATAGATAGATGGGAATATATATGTTATATATATATATAACATATATACGTTGTATATATATATATATATATCAATAGAAAAATAGACACGTCTATAAATATCATCTGCTCTTCAGCAGAGATCACAGCAGCAACAGCCCTCCCAACAAAAGGCGGGTGCTGTCAAGAAATATCCTAATTCCTCATCTATCTCAAGATCTCAAGATCGATCTCGAGGTCCTGAGCAGGGCAGAGCCAATCCCGAACTCTTGGCTGCAACGCGCAAGTCCTGCAGTCTAGCGGGAGGTACTCACCGATCAATGGCTGCTTGCGCGTACGCGGCCCATTGGCGAGACAGGGACCAAGGCGCCTCCAGCCTGAGCCCCCACCATCCCCAATTCCTTGTACAACTCTTTCAAGCAAAGCCGATATGCGGCTCACATCAACAGAGCCTATATTTGCAGTCGCGGCCGCGCACCACCTCCAGCACCGCCCTCCACCTTGAAAGCCGGAAATGGGATTTCCAGGAGTACTCATGAGTGCAAGTTCCGCGGGGGCTGTGCCGCGTCGGATCATTGACCTAGGGCTGTGCCGCGTCGGATCATTGACCTGGTGCTTCACAAAGTGTCAGGGTTAAACATGGTTATTTGGAACCGTGTAGCAGGGTATAGGTTCAACACTAGACATCCCTTTGCAGCGTTCTTCGTCAGAGGTGTCTCGATGCTGGCTCCTTTCTTGCGCCGGCACCGGCGGAGCTCGTTACAAGAGAGCGAACAAGGTGCCACGCGCGAAAGCGACCAGTGATTGACCATTGTCAAAGAGAGCCACAATGGCTGCGCACCGCTCTAGCGAGCATGAGACGCGATAATGCGTGCGCAGGCGTAAGGCGGCTCACCTGGAAGAGATGCCGCGGATGAGGACGCATGCGCGGCCAACCAACACCAAATCCTGTGGGAACGCCTGCACCATCTTGGCCGGGGAGTTCTCCGAGAGCTCGTCGGGTTCGAAGCCTCCCGGCAGCTCCGTGTCCGAGCTGTCGAAGAGCCAAACTGTGAGCACCAACCCCACCACCATCGCAAATCATCCCCCTCCGCACAGTCCTGGAGCTGCGATCCACGCTGAAGGAAGACAGCGCCGCTTAGTTTGACGACAGCGCGTCGCGGCATCCTGCAAGAAGTGGTGGACATGTGGACTGGCATGGTAAACTATACCATCTGGCGTCCCGGCCCACCTAGGAAGGTAGCGTTCCGTCCAGTTGTTTTGAAATCCACAATGCCATTGACGTCGAAACATCAGCGGGAAGCGCGTGTTCGAGACGATTCCATTTTTTGAATTCAGATTCAACGCATTCTTCAGCGTTCGGTACGAGTTGGAGAGTCTCTCGCACATGCTTCGAAGATTCGCATCTCACATTCGTGCCTTTCTGTGTTAGAGAGGATCCGTAAGCTGGACGCTGAGCTAAGCATGCCGCCCAGCTTACGGATCGAGTGAAGGGAGTTTTCCAAGTGTAATGAGAATAGTTCAAGCTGGAGAATAGGTCTTGGGAGCTCCACTGAGGACATGGTTCGCAACAATGCTGAGCTACCAAGTACATCGTAGACACTCTGCGGCGGACCCAGGAGTTTCTGCACGGGCAAGGATTCTCTCAGCAAAACAAATTAACACGGATAGCTCGTGTAAATACCATCGCGTTGAAGGATAATCATTATCTTTAACGTGATCCATATCCAAAAATGCCCCTCACTGATAAGTCCTCTATTTTGGAGTACTTTTTGCATTCTGCCGAGCGCTGGCTTCAGAGGGTATGGCGACATCGAACAATCGGCGTGGGACCCAGCTTGAATATCAGTTGCGCTGATATCTTCATCGCATCGGGGACGTTTGGGCCGGTGGGATCTGGTATAGATCTGCGTGGCTGGAGAAGATTGGCGGAAAATTCGCACGAAGGCGAAAGAGTTGATCTGCAGCACTGGCTGAGACCGGTGATGCTCACCCTAAGTGGAAGCTGGCACCATCCAGCAAACTGTGTGAGCTGCTTGACTGAGAGGCTTCCGGCACAAATGAACTTCGCCCTCGGCAACAAACCATTGTGGAGGCAAAAAAGTGAAGGTAACTCAGCGGGATACGTGGTTGCCGATGCAGCGCAAGCACTGCAGCGGTGCATGAGCTGGCGAGGTAACCCCTGGAAGGATAATGGACGCCAGTAGCATCAGGAAGCTGCTGAGACGGTGGTCATGGGCCACATATACGAGCAAGGAGGACGATGGGTGAGGCTCGCGCTACACCCACGCCCGCTTTCTTCCACACAGGCGGTAGGAAAACCTGATCTGTAGTCATCTGTCATTCTACATTCTGCATTATCATCTGTCACTTTGACTTATAACACTGATACAGTACATTACACCGATACAGTACAAACGTATTCCACGGCAGAGCAGAGTCTGACTGCCGTGGTCATGGATTGTGTGACTGTCACTGTGAACTGTAGGGACTAGTGATATACTCGGAGTAACCAACAGAGAACTGGCGCGAACTAAGAACAATAAAGGCAGCTGTTACGAAAGCTGTTATTATTCTTACTTCCTTTTATTGAATGATATCAGTGTGATATATTATCAGCAGTGCATCTGTGTGTATAAGATAAGTGTATCCTATATTAGATTAGCCTATAGCCTAGGTTATGGGCCCACGACGGTGTTGAATCTGCGTGGTGACTTAGTATATGAGCAATCAGAACCCGGATACCGGTATATATAGACACACTCGGTCTCGACGTTTCCAGTTTTCAGATATGGAGGAAACAAATGAGCAGGAGAAGAAGCCAGAGCTGAGTTCAAATCGGAGTAAAGAGGATCAGTTGTCAGAGCTGTTAGCTAAGCAAATGGAAATGATGGAAGTGATATCCCGTCGACTAGCAGTCTCAGAAGAAAAGCAGGAGGAGAAGTCAAACACACGAATCACGTCTGACAACGCCTCGAAGGTTGTACACAATGTTTTGAAATCCTTGGGAACTATTGCCAAGTATTCAGGCAGTGAACGGAATCGGTATGAAGCCTGGACGAAGTTTAGTACACAGCTACAATCGGCAGTGGTGTTCTATCCCGACCTGAAGGAGCTTGTGTGTGAGGAATCGCTTTCTGACGTTGCAAACATGAAGGATCTGGTCGGTATGACACCAGGGACCAATCCTTTTGCTGACGACTTCCAGCCACCGGAAAGTGTAATTACTGTGCAGGGTTCATCGACGACGGCAAGTGCTGTATTATCAGCTGTGCTGATACAGGTCACTGTAGGCGATGCTTTTGACCTGGTACGTCGTTGTGATAATGACGGTTTGAAGGCGTATCGTAAATTGCGTGCTCGTGTGGAACCTCAGCTATTTGGTCAGCTGGCGGCGTCAGTGAATCGGCTGACGAGGCTCACTGTGAACTCAACGGCTGACCCAGTCAAGCAGCTTGGTGCTTTTGCAGACCTGCAATCGTCTATTTGTCAGTATGGTGGAGAACAGTTGGATAGGAGAACAATCGAGGTAATGACGTTGGCGTTTGCCGTTTCGGCTCTGCCTACTGAGTATGCAACGGTGGTTGCTGATCTAGGTCGGGAGGTGAAACCGACGTTTGACTTACTACAGCAACGTTGTGAATTTTTCTATATCAACGTGATACAGGAACGCAATCCGTCCCGAGACTTTGTGGCGGCTGCAGACGCTGAAGACACTGCGGCAGTGGCTAAGAGTTTGCTTGGTGATCGGCGACGGCAAGCAGAGGAGAAGAAGGTGAATGACAGCAAACACCTGGTGTGTGCTGTATGCTCCGGTGGTCATTCGTCGGAGTCGTGCTGGCTTGTGCATCCTCAGAAAATGGAGGAGTTCATCAAGAAGAATCCTGCGAAGGAGGCTATGTGCAGAGAGCGGTATGAGAAACGAAAGAAGCGTCACCTGGCTCAGAAGACGGAGGATAGAGTTGCAGCAGCGGTGTCGACGGCCGAGAAAATGACGGACGACGAAATCTGGGAGGCGAGGAGCACGCTGAGGTACCGTGTGCGTTTCCGGTGGTGCAGCACTGCAGTGATCAACTTTGTGTGTATACGGGGGACGTGCTGCAGGACTCGTGGGTGTACGGAGTCACTCAGTCGGAGGGCGATCTTGTTGATCTACAGCGAGAACTTGCACAGCAGCCGTCTGTGGCCGCCAGCACTGTGGAAGTTGTACGACGCGTACTTCACTACGACTCTATGGCCACGCGGCACGTAATCAACGACCTACGTTTCTTCGAAGGGGGAACGGTTCGTGCAGAGGAGGCTGTGAATTTCAAGGTCATGGCTGGGGAAGTGACGGCGTCGAAGGGTGCTGGTGTAGTGCTTGTGCATTTATGGAATCACGCTACCGAAAAGGTTGACGCGCTCAGCGTGGAGGTGCAGTACGTACCGGACTCACCTTTTAACCTTCTGTCGGCGGTATGTCTCGAGGACAAGTACGACCTGTATGGACAGCTGCTCAATCGTGAATTGGTGAGTACGACTGGTGAATCTCGCTACAAGTTGGTGCGGGACGGGAAATTTTTTATCTTACCGGAATCTTTTGCTGTTGAGGCGGCGTGTCCTGCAGTGCAGAAGAAGGTGTTCCGTGACGTTGTCAACTGGAAGTTCACCGACTTCCAGCGCTGGAACGTGGAGAAGGGTCCTTTCGCTGTGGATATGTGTGCTGATAAGCACAATGCGCAGCTGCCGGAGTTCTATTCAGTGGAGAATTCGGTCTTCGATCACACGCTGGCGGGTCGAGCTTTCTATGCAAACATGCCCTACGTGGATACTTTTATTGGCAGACTTCTGGTGAAAATCTTCATGGACTTTCCGAAGGACCCTGAGCACACTAAGTTCCTGCTGGTGCTCCCGCACAAACCTAGCGCTGTCTGGTGGGGACTGACCAAGAAGCTGGAGGAGCTTCAGACGAACTCGAAGGGCAGCGTCATTTTTTCGGCATCGAAGGACCAGTGCTATCGCGTGGAGGAGCTGACAGAGTCCGAGCCGGGCCGAGTCTGGATACAGGGTACACCGTGGCCAGTTACACTGTTCTACCTTGATCAGTTCACTGTGGGACGCATTGATGCGAAGCTGCTTGCCCACCTTCGACTGGGGCACCTCTGTGACAGGTACCTTCTTGTCATGGATATGCAGGGTGTGGACCTTGGTGTGGACTCTGAGGAACTGCGTGCAAGTGAACTGACGCAGTGTTCTGAGCAGTGTTTGTCTTGCCAGGCGTCTAAGGTGACGAGACCTTCGCAGACAATGGACAAGGGGCGTGTACCCAAGTCCGTGAGGAAGACGGTGGAAAAGAGGCGACCGTCTACACGACTCGGCAAGCTCACGTTCACGGACCACGGTGGCCCTTTCACAACATCGCAGGGTGGTCTCCGCGGGTACACGGTGTTTGTGGACGATTTTTCTGGACGCGGTCACATCTATTTCTGGAAACGCAAGCTCGAGTACCTTCAGGCACTGGAGGAGTATCGGGACATCGTGCGGACTACTGGCAGAGCAATTCTGGGGGAGGACTTGGACGTGGAGGAGATCGTGTACGATCTGGACTTGCTTGTCTTGCAGTCTGACAACGACTCGATGATTATCTCGGGTCAGACTGCCGAGTATTGCAAGCAACACAACATCATTCAGCGTACGACAGCGCCGTACTTACACGAGAACAACGCGCGAGTGGAGTCGTACAATCGACTACTTCAGGCCAAGGCCAGAGCTATGCTGATGACTGCGGGTCTTCCTGCCAGTATGTGGCCGCTGGCTTTTCGCCACGCTGTGTACCTCCTGAACTGTGTGGTGAAGGCTGAGCTCGGTATGAAGTCCTCTCTGGACGTGCTGAATCAGAAAGTGGACTTGAGCACTCTTCGTATCTTTGATTGTCGTGCTTACGCGTTTATCGATGCAAGTCTGCGCGCTAAGCTGGCTGATCGGGCAACACCTCTTCTCTACGTGGGTCACGACGATCGATCGCCCTCGTATCTGTTGTACTGTCCAGACAGGCAGAAGGTTGTACGGTCTGGAATGGTGCGATTCGACGAGCGTGTCAACGATCGCGGAAAACTGGTACTGAGCTGGGATCCCTCGGTGATCGTGCCGTTGCGGTCGTTGTTCGACTGTGTTCAGTTGGATGCACCGTACTTCGAGAGGTTCACGGGTTCACCGACTCCGATCCTCGATATCGCTGCCTATGCGCCCTCGGACTCTGACGAGTTCACTGGTGTGGTGAAGCTTCAATCTCGCTCGGCAAACAAGTGTACCACGTTCTGGGCACCGGTGAGTTACTTCCTTGAGCAGAGTGCTACTAACCTTGAGTTACTCAGGGCGTGTCTCAGCGAGCAGCCTGTTAACCGTTTCTATCCTGTTTTCGCTTTTGCGGAGGTGCAGCTGACGTCAGGCGCAGAATGGGAGGACGCAATCGTTTGTGCTAATGCTCGGGAGGAGCACAGGCTGCCCTATCAGGTGCTTCTGCTGCGACACTGTGGTCGTACGGGAAAATCGGTGGACATCGCCGGGACTTCTATTCGGTTCCAGGTGCAGCACGTAGCCTTGGCGGCGGTTCAGCAGCAGTGTTTGCCTAACGGTGTGACGAGTCCGAAGAATTGGACGCAGCTCGTGAATGCGCCGGACGCGGAGGAATGGCAGGCGTCGGATAAGAAGGAGGAGTGCGCGCTCATCGACGTGAAGGGGGCGATCGTGCCGGTGCCGAATCTTCCGGCAGGCGTGAAAGCACTGGGCATGAAAGCTATCTACAAGCCGAAGGTGGACGCTGCGAATGTGCTGACTGAGCGGAAATCGCGCTGGGTTGTCTTTGGCAACAAGCAGTCGCATGGTGTGAACTATGAGGAAGTGTACTCCCCGTGTACGCAGCTGAACACATTGCGTATCCTGCTTCAGCTGAGTCTTATCCTGGGTCTGTTAGCGTTCACTATGGACGTTGTGACGTGCTTCCTGAACGGCGAGCTGGATGTTGCGAATCCTCTGTATGTCAGGTGGCCAGACGGACGTATGGTGCGCGGGACACACTTTGGCAGGCTGGCGAAGAGTGTGTATGGGCTCAAGCAAGCTCCGAGAGTGTGGTATTTCACGTTGAAACGGTGGCTGCTGCAGTATGATGCTCTGCTCGCCGTCTCGAACGTCGATCCGTGTCTTTTCTACATTTTCTGACCGAACGAGCTGATTGTTTTCATCTATATTCATGTTGATAACTTCCTTGTGTTGACGAGCAGTGAGGCGTGGAAGAACACTTTCTTCGCGTCCTTCAACAGCGCCTATCCCAGCGTGGACGAGGGTGCGCTGACTGATATTCTTGGTATGCGCATGACCTTTCGTGACGCAGGCCTGGTGAGGGAGTGCCGTATGAGTCAGCACGGTCTCATTCACCGTATGCTCGAGAAGTATGGCATGACGGACTGCAATCCTGCCCTTTCGCCTATGGAACCGAAGCTTGCGCTGACACCGGCAGACCCGCAGGACGTTGCAACTGCCTTTCCTTACGCCAATTTGGCTATGGAACTTATGTGGCTGGGCCGTTGCACGCGGCCGGACATCCTGCCGGCAGTGTGCTATCTGGCGCGGTTCATGCATTGTCACAGTGCGACGCACTGGCAACATCTTCTGCGTGTGCTCCGGTATTTAAAGGGCACTATTGACGTTTGTCTGACTTTGCAGTGCAGCTCACCAGCTTCTCACAATGCTGAGCTCGTTGTCGCGGCCTATTCGGACGCTGATCATGCAGCGGACAAGGTTACGCGCCGGTCCGTGACAGGCTCGCTGGTGAGGCTCAACGGTAGCACCGTTATGTGCTCATCTAAGCTGCAGAAGACCGTTGCTGTGAGCACCGCGGACGCCGAGCTGGTGGCGCTCTCGGAGACGGCTCGGGACATCGAGCACGTGGTCAATCTGCTTTCAGAATTTGCTCCAGTGAAGCTCCCAGTGGTGCTGCACGGGGATAATCATGCCTCTATCATCCAGGCGGAGAGCGCTCTCAACAACACTGCCTCTCGGCACATTGCAGTACGGGACCGATATGTAGCGAAGCTGGCTGAGCTTGGCCGTATCCGGATAGTGAAAGTGCCATCAGTAGAGAATCTGGCTGGCTTCTTCATCAAGTTCATGCCGACTGACAGGTTTCTGGTGCTTCGTCAGATTGTACTTCGCTTTTTCCGAAGCACGGAGGAGTAGGAAAACCTGATCTGTAGTCATCTGTCATTCTACATTCTGCATTATCATCTATCACTTTGACTTATAACACTGATACAGTACATTACACCGATACAGTACAAACGTATTCCACGGCAGAGCAGAGTCTGACTGCCGTGGTCATGGATTGTGTGACTGTCACTGTGAACTGTAGGGACTAGTGATATACTCGGAGTAACCAACAGAGAACTGGCGCGAACTAAGAACAATAAAGGCAGCTGTTACGAAAGCTGTTATTATTCTTACTTCCTTTTATTGAATGATATCAGTGTGATATATTATCAGCAGTGCATCTGTGTGTATAAGATAAGTGTATCCTATATTAGATTAGCCTATAGCCTAGGCGGGGCGCTTCATAGCCCACAGTTCAAGGGGGGACGGGCTGTTCAAGCGGTGCCGCGGCGGAGGGCAGCCGCAACCACAGCGCTCCTCGGAGCGTCCACACGGCGGCAGGGAGAGGGTACGGCCCACCGTCTTGAACTCGGAAAATCAAAGTGTTGACGACATCAAAGCGAATGATCTCTTGGATCTGTCGATGAATCCTCCATGAAGTCTCGTTGCGCAGACAAAGGAGTGGCGTCCTAGACTAGATTCCTGCAGGGCCCTGAGCTGGAGCATGACGTGGCGGCTGCGCAAGTTTCAATGCACCCGCCGTACCCAGTGGGCATTTCGAGACCAAAGTCTTAAAGCTGCCCGCGAGTGAGCTTCGCGAGATGTGTGTCAATAATTGAGAAATTTATTTCTCAATTATTTTGGAAGTACGGGGGAGAAAATTTCTGCTTGCAAAAAAATGAGCCCGAGGCTCGACGAGGACATGTGAATTTTTTGCGGAATTTTTCCCGAGGATTTCTCAAGGCAGAGACGAGGAATCCGCGGTGTCGACTTCTCTGTGTTCTGATTGGCTACGGTGTCACGGGGGAGCCGTGACAGTCGAGTCAGATCTGTGTTCAGGCAGAGCCGGAACACAGAGGTGCTTTCTGATTGGTTGAGCGAGATCTGTGTTCATGCGGAGCATGGAACAAAGATGTGCACTTTGCAAGGCTTGTGTCGCAAGGGCGGAGCCCGTGAAGATGAAGAGTCTCTCGGAGCTTTTGAAATAAGCTGCGACAGTTCACTTCACTTCATTCTGCGAGAACTTCGGGCTCCGAGTCTACCAATTCAAAAAGTTCCAAACTTTTTCGAAGTTCTCGCAGAATCCGTCGACGGATGGTCGGACGTAAGAGTCTGAAAGGAATGCGCTGCGAGTCGAAGCGGGGACGGGCGTATCGCCGTGCCGCGAGTTACGAACACGCAGGTTTGAGAAGGGTTTTTCGTTTGGTTTGCGAGTTTGTTTGCGCGAGTGTTTGAGTTGACTATTTGTTAGATTCGGGGACGCACGCGTTGCGGTGAACGTACGCAATGGCTTGGAATATATTGACTGGCATCGGATCCGGGCGCAGTCTGGGTGCGTCGCTCACTGAGGGCCGTTTTTCCTATTGGTACGGCTGTCATGGAGGCGGCGAAGCGGTGTTAGATGACTTGTTCAACTTCTTTTGTTTTTTTTGGAGTTTGCGCAAAGTGCCGCAGGTTTCGGAGGCTTTCGCGCGGGAATGGAGAAGCACGCACGCTGGCGACGGAGATGTGCGGAAAAGGTAAAGTCAGATTTCTTAGAGGGGTTCTTCGGGAAGGATGATGTAGGGAAAACAAGGAAGAAGGCGAAACGCTAGAGCGCGTTTATTGGGGTAAATTTCACGTTCGTTGCACCGGCGTGGGACGTGTGGAAATTTGAGCTGGGAGTCAGAACCGCGGTGCAGCGAGTGCGCGCGAGTCCTTGCTGAGGGGATGGGGCAAGAAACGAACACGTTGTTTCGCGGCGGTTATGATTAGCGTTTTGCGCTTTTGTTTGCGCAAGTCTGCACCTTTGCTTTCGAATTCAGGTCTGTGCAGTACGTGTGGAGGCGACGCGGAGGCGAGTTATCGGCGGTTGCGACGTCTTGGAGGTACGTGTTGGATGGTGGGGCCGTTGCGACGGCAGCAGCGTGGTGTTGTGCTGTAAATTTTGGTCAGGTACTTGCGCGTGGAGCCGTGGTGAAAGAAAATTGAGGTAGCAGTGAGAACGAATTGCAGGGTCCAATGAGTTGTGAGTGCGTTTGAGTGGTTGGGCAGTGGAGCCTGTGATGATGAAGGAAAGAAGAGTTTGTTTCTGGAGAATTGATCCTGCAGGAAGCGAGGTTCCGGGAGGACGTACTCCTGGGAAACACAGAAGTCCGGACGTTGAAACTGCCAGGAAATAGATGCAGGAAGTGTGCCCGGCATATCTGCTCTGGGACTGGTTTTAGAGTTGTCGAGTGAAAAGTGAAAAACGGGATGGTGCACGATTTGACTAAGCCTGTGGAGTTTCTTTTGTGAATGACAATTGTGAGTTTTGAAAGTAAGAAGGTTGCCTTTGTGGGAGCGGAGTTTGCACTGGGACAATCATATTGTTTTATGGCTAGGATTGACCGGAAGAGTGCTTACCGGGTTGTCACCTTTGCTGCAGACTAGTGAATCTCAAGATTTTGTGAGGATGGACACGAGGTTTTCCTTTTTGGGCTAAGGCTGCCCGGGGGGGTTGGTCTCCGTTGTTACTGTGCTGAATTCCGGGATGCTCCAGAGTAGAGGGTTCCCGGGTTGGTTGTATACCTTGATGAAATTCTGCTGGTGGCGGACTCTGAAGAGGCGTGTCAGCAGGGGTTCGAGATGTTGATTGAGCTTGTCGAGTGCTTGAGCGTTGAGGCAAAGTTGTTTCTAAGGACTTGGTATGACTTCCTCGAGAGAGCCAGGAGCACGAGAAGAGCAATGATCAAGCAGTGGTTTTGAACAAGAGGCCTGTGGTCAGAGATTTCCTTGCAGAGGATGTTGCAGGGGAAGAGGCTGTTGACAGGGGAATGGTGGTTTCTTCGGCGGTGTTGTACGGGGCCAAGATGTTCCTGAGGTCCGGGTATGATTTTATCGGCAGAGCCGGTAGAATGAGAAGGTTCTATGACACTGTGCCAAAAGTCCTCAGTCGGGACTTGATGTGGCTGGCTAAGATTTTGGAAGAGTATAACGGTCAGGCTGTAGTACTGAACCGGAGACCGGTGGGGAGAGATTTCTTTGCAGTGGATGCTGCCGGGGAAGAGGCAGTAGACGGAGGAATGGGTGGTTTCTTCGGGGGAAGATGGTTTGCAGTGAAGTGGGAAGAAGTGAGGCAATGGAGAGTACAACCATTCAGCCCGTTCAGAGATGTGGCATCGAGCCACATCAACTATTTGGAGTTGTTTGTGATTTTCTGGGCCCTGAAGAAGTGGGGGCACCTGTTGAGAGGGCGCAAGATTGTCATATGGAGTGACAATGAAGCAGCCAGACTTATGACGAGGAACCTGTGGGGGAAAACAACTTTCATTCCTCTGTTGAAGGAGATTTTGTTGCTGACCATAAGACATGATGTGAGATTGGTAATGAAGAGGATTTCCACAAAGGAAAATGATTTAGTTGACGCCCTTAGTAGGAGTCAGATGAAAAGATTCTATGACCTGTTGAAATTGTGGTCAAGAAGGGAGTCCCCGAGGGACCTGGATGATTGGATGGTGGAAGACTGGTTGTGGGACAAGATTAGGGTGCTCGGGCCCTTCGCAGTGGATGCGTGCTGTGACGAAGTGGGGGGGGTTGAACTCCCGATGTTTTCGGTGGTGGTCCAAGGAGGACTCTTGTTTGTTGAATCAGTGGAGGGGGTTGAAAGTATACTGTAACCCACCTTTTTCGTCGCTGTGGGAGATTCTGACTCACTTTCTCAGAGAGAAGAGGGCAGCGCCTGGTACAACCTCTGCAGGGTTTGTGCTGCCTTTTTGGCCGACAGAGAGATTTTGGCTAGAGATTGTGGTGCCGGCTATAAAGGCCGGGTTGTTTGTAGTACTGGAATATATTCCAGTGGACAGTGAAGTGTTCACCTCCCCAAACGGGGTGAGAGGATTGAGGAAGGACTGTGGCCCCACCCGGTGGCCGGTGGTGCTAGTTGCCTGCCCAGTGACAGCCCCAAAAGGGAAAGCATGGAAGAAAATTGGTCTGTAACTAACCATGGAGGTGGATTAAGGGGCAATGCAGAGTATGCAATGCCCAAGGAGTGGCTGAAAGCCAGATGGAACTTCATCCTGAGTGTTGCTGATGCGGACAACACGAAGAAGAATCACACGACCGGCCAGAGAGCCTTTGTCAGATTTATGCTAGCCTTCGGAGAAGGACCGGTGGTACCGGTGTCAGTTGAGGACCTAGCAATGTTTTATGTATTTCAGTCACCGACTTGTAAAGTCTCCACCCTGAAGAGCTATACAGCCGGTGTGAGGAGACTGCATCTGGAAGCTAAGTTTGAGTGGGTGCCTGCTAGTCACCGATTTTCTGTAGCTCAGACTATGAGAGGCCTGAAGAGGTTGCTGGGAGTTGAAGTAATGCAGAAACTCCCAATTACACTGTTTATGCTGGCCAGAATGTATCAAGTAATGGATTTTAAAGATTGTAACATGGTGACTTTGTGGGCAGCTATGTTGACTGCTTTGTTGTGCCTACTGCGAAAAGACAATGTCTGTGTAGGCAAAGTGGATGCCTTTAATGTTAGGCGGGGCCTTCGGAGAAAGGACTTTGTTATGTTGAAAGATACAGTGTGGGTAACACTGGTGTTCTCTAAGGTAATCCAGTTTGAGGAAAGAACACATAGAGTGGCCATGAGGGCCACAGGTGGAATGTTGTGCCCGAGACGGGCGCTGGACAAGTGTTTTGAGTTGACTCCGGCAGAGCCGGAGAGCCCAGCTTTCTTGTGGAAGTCAAAGGGCAAGATGGTGACCCATGGCACACGGAGTGTTTGTGGGGGTCCTTCGGAGAAAGGGCAGTGTGGCCCTGAGGGCCACGGGTGGAATGTTGTGCCCGAGACGGGCACTGGCCAAGTGTTTTGCGCCGACTCCGGCAGAGCCGGAGAGCCCGGCTTTCTTGTGGAAGTCAAAGGGCAAGATGGTGACCCATGGCACACGGAGTGTTTGTGGGGGTCCTTCGGAGAAAGGACTTTGTTATGCTTAAAGAGACAGTGTGGGTAACACTGGGGTTCTCGAAAGTCATTCAGGTTGAAGAAAGAACACACAGAGTGGCCAGGAGGGCCACAGGTGGCATGTTGTGCCCGAGACGGGCACCAGCCAAGTGTTTTGAGTTGACTCCGGCAGAGCCGGAGAGCCCGGCTTCCTTGTGGAAGTCAAAGGGCAGGACAATGCCCATGACACACTGAGTGTTTGTGGGGGAGATGAAGAAGCTGATCCGGAGGATCGGCCTTGACCCGAGTCAGTACTCGGGACAAAGTTTTCCGAGAGGGGGGGGCACGGTGGCCTTCAACCTCGGGGTAGACCACCTGTTGATTGAGTTGCAAGGAGACTGGGTCTCCAATGCATACCAGAGGTATGAGCAGTTGATTGAGTCACGGAGGCTGGAGCTGCCAAAGAGGCTGGCTGCCAGAATGCGACAAGTAGAGAACAAGTGGAAGTGCATGAGGAAGCACAAGTCTGGCAGCAAGTCACTTCGGCATTTGGGTAGCTGAAGCGCCAGCCGGTTGGGAGGAAGGAACTTGCAGAAGCCGTGAGGCCCTGCAGTTGGGCTGACTCTTCGGCAACCCCGGTTGCAGACCACCTCCCTAGAAGTACTCAAAGTTTGTTGTGAAACAAAGGTGCTCATGAGCACCACCTCTGTCCCAGAAATTATCTCCCTGGGAAGTACTTGTGTAAATAATTGAGAAATTTATTTCTCAATTATTTTGGAAGTACGGGGGAGAAAATTTCTGCTTGCAAAAAAATGAGCCCGAGGCTCGACGAGGACATGTGAATTTTTTGCGGAATTTTTCCCGAGGATTTCTCAAGGCAGAGACGAGGAATCCGCGGGGTCGACTTCTCTGTGTTCTGATTGGCTACGGTGTCACGGGGGAGCCGTGACAGTCGAGTCAGATCTGTGTTCAGGCAGAGCCGGAACACAGAGGTGCTTTCTGATTGGTTGAGCGAGATCTGTGTTCATGCGGAGCATGGAACACAGATGTGCACTTTGCAAGGCTTGTGTCGCTAGGGCGGAGCCCGTGAAGATGAAGAGTCTCTCGGAGCTTTTGAAATAAGCTGCGACAGTTCACTTCACTTCATTCTGCGAGAACTTCGGGCTCCGAGTCTACCAATTCAAAAAGTTCCAAACTTTTTCGAAGTTCTCGCGGAATCCGTCGACGGATGGTCGGACGTAAGAGTCTGAAAGGAATGCGCTGCGAGTCGAAGCGGGGACGGGCGTATCGCCGTGCCGCGAGTTACGAACACGCAGGTTTGAGAAGGGTTTTTCGTTTGGTTTGCGAGTTTGTTTGCTAGTGAGGCTTGCATAGCCGAACATCTGTGTTGCATGCTCCGCATGATCACAGATCTCGTACAACCAATCAGAAAGCACATCTGTGTTCCGGCTATGCCCGAACACAGATCTGACCCGACTGTCACGGTTCCCCCGTGACACCGTAGCCAATCAAACAACAGAGAAGTCGATCTCGCGGATTCCTCGTGGCTCTGCCTTGTGAAAATCCTCGGGAAAAAACTGCAAAAAATTCACATGTCCTCGTCGAGCCTCGGGCTCATTTTTTGCAAGCAGAAATTTCTCCCCCGTACTTCCAAAATAATTTAGAAATGAATTTCTCAATTATTTACACAAGTACTTCCCGGGGAGATAATTTCTGAGACAGAGGTGGTGCTCACAAGCACCTTTGTTTCACAACAAACTTTGAGTACTTCTAGGGAGGTGGTCTGCAACCGGGGTTGCCGAAGAGTCAGCCCAACTGCAGGGCCTCACGGCTTTTGCAAGTTCCTTCCTCCCAACTGGCTGGCGCTTCAGCTACTCAAATGCCGAAGTGACTTACTGCCAGACTTGTGCTTCCTGATGCACTTCCACTTACCCTCCACTTGTCTCATTCTGGCAGTCAGCCTCTTTGGCAGCTCCAACCTCCGTGTCTCAGTCAACTGCTCATACTTGTGGTATGCATTGGAGACCCAGTCCCCTTGCAGCTTAATCAACAGGTGGTCTACCCCGAGGTTGAAGGCCACTGTGCCCCCCCCTCTCCGAAAGCTATGTCCCGAGTACTGACTCGGGTCAAGACCGATCCTCCGGATCAGCTTCTTCACTTCCCCCACAAACACTCCGTGTGTCATGGGCACTGTCTTGCCCCTTGACTTCCACAAGAAAGCCGGGCTCTGCGGCTCTGCTGAAGTCAGCTCAACAGGTGGTCTACCCCGAGGTTGAAGGCCACCGTGGCCCCCCCTCTCCGAAAACCAGCCCCAAGTACTGCCTCGGGTCAAGGCCGATCCTCCGGATCAGCTTCTTCACTTCCCCCACAAACACTCCGTGTGCCATGGGCAACATCTTGCCCTTCGACTTCCACAAGAAAGCCGGGCTCTCCGGCTCTACCGGAGTCGGCTCAAAACACTTGGCCAGTGCCCGTCTCGGGCACAAAATTCCACCCGTGGCCCTCATGGCCACCTTGTGTGTCCTTTCCTCTAACCGAGTTACTTTCAAGAACACTAGGGTTACCCACACTGTCTCTTTCAGCATTTCAAAAAATCCTTTCTCCGAAGGACCCTCCTAGCATTGAAGGCATTCACTTTCCCTACCCAGACATTGTCCTTCCTAAGCAGGGACAACCAAGCAGTCAACCTGGCTGCCCACAAAGTCCCCATATTGCAGTCACTAAAACCCATTACTTGATACATCCTTACAAGCAAAAAATAGTGTAATAGCTAGCTTCTGTTTCCCCTCGTCTCCTAGCAGCCTCTTCAGACCTCTCATAGTTCGAGCTACAGATATCGGTGGCTAACAGGCACCCACTCAAATTTAGCCTCTAGGTGCAGTCTCCTCACTCCGGCTGTATAGCTCTTCAGGGTGGAGACCTTACAAGTCTGTGACTGGAATACATAGAACATTGCTAGGTCCTCATCTGAAACCGGCACAATCGGTCCTTCTCCGAAGGCTAGCATAAATTTGACAAAGGCTCTCTGGCCGGTCGTGTGATTCTTCCTTGTGTTGACCGCATCAACCACACTCAGCACGAAGAGCCACTTGGCTCTCGCCATTCCTTGGGTTTTGCATACTCTGCATTGCCCCTAACCTTCGTCCTTTGTTAGTCACAGACCAATTCTCTTCCATGCTTTCCCTTTCGGGCTGCTACGGGACAGGCCACAAGCACAACCGGCCACCTAGTGGAGCCACAATCCAACCTCAACCCCCTCACCCCATTTGGCGAGGTGAACACAGTGAGTCCTCCGGGAAGCACTCAAGCACTACGAACAGCCCGGCCTCAAGCCGGCACAACCAGCTCTAGCCAGAACCTCCCACTTGGCCAGAAAGGCAGAAAGAACACTGGCAACACATAGCTGTCCCACCAATCTCTCCACTTCTTTCACTCCTACTGTTGGCAGTACAACCATCTCCGTACAAGCCGAGGCTACTCTCCGGACCCGGCTCTCCTCAATACTCGTTACTACAAATCCCAGTCCTAACTGGTTGGACTGCTGCCTACAAATAAGACCAAATCTTGTCTAGGCGACCCCACCTTCTCCGGGGCCACCTCAAATCCTAGAGACTCTACAAGCTCAAGCAAAATCTCGAAACCCCGCTGACACTCCTCTTCCGTGTCAGCAACCAAAATAAATTCTCCAAAAAAACCAAAATCCCCGGAAAACTTCTCTGCTGCATCGTCAATGCACGTTCAGGCACAAATTCTATCACAACAAATAGGCCACAGTCAAGAGTTGGCACAACAATTTCCAACCAATATTTCTCAGTCGGCCAGAAAGGCAGCATGGACACTGCAGAAGTTGTCCCCGGCGCTACCCGCTTCCCACTCCAAGAGTGAGTCAAAATCTCCACCCACAAATAGAAAGGGGGGTTACCGTCCACATTCAACCCCCTCTACCGCTTAATCAGGCAGGAATCCTCCTTAGACCACCAACGGAAGGACCTGGATTTCGCTTCCACCTCGTCACAACACCTACTAAGGGCGTTAGCCAAACCAAAGCCTTTGAAGAAACCCTCTTCGTCACAATCCTCAAGTCGTGCTTTAGTGTCAGAAGCAAAACCTCCTGTAGCAGCGGAACAAAAATTGCCTGCCCCCACGGGTTCTCACTCATAAGCCTGGCGGCCTCAAAGTCACTCCACATCACAATCTTGCAACCTCCCAGCATTCAACCCACTTCTTCAGGGCTCAGAAGAAAACCATTCGCTCCAGAAAGTTGAAATGACTGGAGGCTTCATCCCTCAAAGGGCTGTACCGCAGCACCTTAAACATGCTCCCACTTCATAGCGAGCCATCTTCCGCCGAAGAAACCACCATTCCCCCGTTAACAACCTCTTCCCCTGCAGCATCCACTGCAAAGAAATCTCTGACCACAGGCCTCTTGTTCAAAACCACTGCCTGATCGTTGTTCTTCTCGTGCTCCTGGCTCCCCCGAGGAAGTCATACCAAGTCCCTAGAAACAACTTTGCCCAGGTACTCGACAAGCTCAATCAACATCTCGAACCCCTGCTGACACGCCTCTTCAGACTCGCAGCGCATTCCTTTCAGACTCCTACGTCTGACCATCCGTCGAGCTACATTGCTCCTTTGTTCGTTTACTGCCGCCATTGTTGTTTAGAGTTTAAAATTCTACGAGAAACTTGTTTTAAAATTGTGAACTTTTTGAATTGGTAGACTCGCAGCCCGAAGTTCTCGCAGAATGAAGTGAAGTGAACTGTCGCAGCTTATTTCAAAAGCTCCGAGAGTTTCTTCATCTTCACGGGCTCCGCCAAGCGACAGTGAGGCTTGCATAGCCGAACATCTGTGTTGCATGCTCCACATGATCACAGATCTCGTACAACCAATCAGAAAGCACATCTGTGTTCCGGCTCTGCCCGAACACAGATCTGACCCGACTGTCACGGTTCCCCCGTGACACCGTCGCCAATCAAACAACAGAGAAGTCGACCTCGCGGATTCCTCGCGGCTCTGCCTTGAGAAAATCCTCGGGAAAAAACTGCAAAAAATTCACATGTCCTCGTCGAGCCTCGGGCTCATTTTTTGCAAGCAGAAATTTCTCCCCCGTACTTCCAAAATAATTTAGAAATAAATTTCTCAATTATTTACACACACGAGCGACTGACTTGCACTCGCAGCGAACAGCGCAGCTTGGGCGCGAGCGACTTGCACTCGCCGCGAACAGCGCAGCTTGGGCGCGAGCGACTTGCACTCGCAGCGAACAGCGCAGCTTGGGCGCGAGCGACTTGCACTCGCAGCGAACAGCGCAGCTTGGGCGCGGGCGACTTGCACTCGCAGCGAACAGCGCAGCTTGGGCGCGAGCGACTTGCACTCGCAGCGAACAGCGCAGCTTGGGCGCGAGCGACTTGCACTCGCAGCGAACAGCGCAGCTTGGGCGCGAGCGACTTGCACTCGCAGCGAACAGCGCAGCTTGGGCGCGAGCGACTTGCACTCGCAGCGAACAGCGCAGCTTGGGCGCGAGCGACTTGCACTCGCAGCGAACAGCGCAGCTTGGGCGCGAGCGACTTGCACTTGCAGCGAACAGCGCAGCTTGGGCACGGGCGACTTGCACTCGCAGCGAACAGCGCAGCTTGGGCGCGAGCGAATTGCACTCGCAGCGAACAGCGCAGCTTGGGCGCGAGCGACTTGCACTCGCAGCGAACAGCGCAGCTTGGGCGTTCACAATTATCGCTCGCGATAATTTCGGTTATTCAGAACTGAGAAATCGAGCAGGCGCGACTTTTGTCGCCCGGGAGATGGCCCGATCGGGAATACGGCATACCCTGGGTGGCGTCCCGATCGGGGTGTCACGGGGGTGACACAGTCCGCAAGGGAGTATCAGTTGCGGACGCCAAAACGGAGAGTCAGTTTCCACACTTCCGAATCCCGAAAGCCCCTGCTTTCTGCTCTGAAGTTTGTAAAAATTCTGGTTGAGAATTAGTGTGGAAGTAGTTTACATTTAAAAATTTTACATCTTATGCCTGCTAAAGGTATTCAGTGAGGCAGTGGGATTTCTGAACCGACTTCGGTGGACGCGGCGACTCAAACGGACGTTTCGGCAGTGCGGGCGGAATTTTTCTTGAACGCAGCTTTACTTGATCGTCGTTGTTGGACTCATCCGGCCTTTGTTCCGTGTTCGTGCTGTAATACTTGCCAACTTTGGCTGCCTAGAGAACCGCCAGCGGACTTCATTCCTCCGCGTATTTTCCCTGGGCACTACCTCGGGTGTTCTTGTTTGAGACTGCCGGACAGCGCGAGGAGATTTTATTAATGCCCATTCGGCGACACGGTACTCGCACAGCTTTTCCGACATTCCCGGTTGCCACGCTTCGTGTCAGGTGTACGGAGTGTGACGTCTACGGCCGTAGAGTTTCGGCGAAGTGGAGAATCTTAATTCCTGAGTGCAGCCGTTCTTTACACGGGAGGGGTACCATTGATCTCTGCGGTCGTTGCGGTGTGACACATCGGATGAATTTCGTTACCGCAGTGTGGTGGCCAATTGGTCGACGTCAGATTTTGTTGTTCAGAGTTTGAGAAACGTTAATCATGACTTCGCGGAACGACCATTTAATTGTTTGGACTTCGTCGTTAGCAAAAGCGAAATTAAGGAAGTTACAGCAACATCTGAAGGTCTCGGCGCGCATGCGAGTGGTTTCATGGGACAAGCAGCGGCAGCAAGTTCTTGATTGGGCGAATTCCTCTCTACCGGACTTGCAGTTACTGCCAGAGGATGTGCGACCGCAGACTGAAGTGTTGTTGGGGGCTGATTTGCTTGCTGTTGATTCGGCGGGGGCGCTTTCAGTCGGGTTGTGGCCGGCTCTGCCAGGCCCTTGGGCGGAGCGCAAGGCGGGAGAATTCGACAAATTTGCGCAGGTGGAGGCGTGGGTGAGTGCGCTTCTGAATTTAACGTCACCGGTGATTGGGGCAGGCACTGTGATTTCTGCTAGTGGCATTTCAGCGGGCGTTGCTGGGGCTGTTGCGAGGGGAGCTGCACCTTCGGGCCCGGCAGGGACAGCGGGCTCCGGTGGCGGCGTCCTTGCAGGGACAGCTGGAGCCCCGGGAGCTTCGGGCATCGGGACTGTCGCGGCGGCGGGCGGCGGCGGGCTCCGCTCCCGTGACAACGGTGACCGGGGCATTCGCAGGAGCTGGTGGCCTCGGTGCCGGCGTCCTTTCAGGGACGGCCGGGGCCACAACGGGTTTGGGCATCGGGACTGCCGCGACGGTGTCCCCTAAAGCGGCAGCGGTGGACCCGGACGCAATCGCGGCGGCAATCGCCACCGCCTTGGGAACTCGCCTCGACGCTTTGGGAACCCGCATCGCGAGTTTGGAGGCCCGGGGAGGGGCGCCGGCAGGTGCTCCTTTGCTGGGCGGTGGAGTGCCACCACCTGAGGCGGAGCTGCTGGCGAGAGCGCTGAGGGATTCAGTAGCCACGGCTGAGGGTTGGGACGTGGCCAAGTGTTTGCAGGCATGTGCTGATTTGGTGCACGAGGCGGCCAAGCTTCGATCTCAGCTCACGCTACTGAAAGGGATTCATCCTTTTGGTAAGTTGCCAATGAAGGCGTTGGAAGCGAACGCTTTCCCGGCGATGGTGTACGCGCTGCCGGAGCTGGCTGCTGAGGAGTGCGAGCTTGACGAGCTCCCCGCGGGCAAGGAGGCCACGCAAGAGCATTGGAGGGCATTTGTGCACATGTTGCAGGCACGGGTGAGCGAGTTTCAGATGTTCGTCAAGTCCAAGGTCCCGTCGTTCCAGTTGTCCGACGTGACGGTGCCTTCTTTCTTCAAGAAGAGTAAACGAGGACACGGGGATTCAGACGAGGAGGAGGCTCGGGCCGTGGGGGGAGGGAGTGCACGACTGCCGCCCATGGACGCGGCTCGTCGGGAACAGTTGGCAGCGCTGGGAAGTTCCTTCAGGACCGTCAACGAGGATCAACTGGCGCGTGCCCTTCGTGGAGAGTTGGCCCCCGAGGACATCGCTCGTCCCCTAGGTGCGAGGACTCTCCCCTCTGCGACCCCGGTCCGGGGGCCCCTCGCGGGGGTCAACTTGCTGGTACAACCACCTCAGAGGCTGCTGCAGGAAGACGAGGGTCGCCTTAAGATGAAGGATGGCGAGCTCACGGTGGTGCCCAAGACGAAGAAGTGCAAGGACATGGACGAGTGGGAAAGAGGATTATTCAGGATCATGTGCGAGGCGCCGTTGGAGGCGCGGGAGGACTTGGTGGATTTCCTTGCTTGGGCGAAGACCATCGCGGCTGACTTCACGTTCTACCATTTCAGCGAGTTCTACGAGCACCTGATTCGGCAGGTGCAGAGATCGACGGTGGGCATCTCGCTGGAGGGGTACGACCGCGTGTGGAGGATCTACCAGCAGCATCATCGGCTGCAGCCGGGCGTGAAGAAGAAGAGGAGTGATTACAAATGGCAACGCGAAGGTGCTCAGCAGCCGCAACAGCAGCAACAGCTACAGGATCAGACAGGCAACGGTAAGGGAGGCAGAGGCAGAGGGAGCCGTGGAGGCCGAGGCGGGCGCGGTGGTGGAGCCGGTGGCCGTGGCCGTGGCATTCCAGATGCGTGCTACGGCCACAACGGTGGCCACTGCCGACATCAGCCTAGCTGCCATTTCAGACATGTGTGTAGTGTCTGCGGGGATGAGGGGCACGTCCGGACTGACCCGGCGTGTCCAGGTCCTCAGGCGTGATGCGAGGGGTTGATCCCGGCGGTAGCTGTGCCGCCGGGGAAGCCGGAAAGCAGCCAGGAGGCCCCGGCGGGGACGGGCGAAGTCCCGGCAACGGTGCCGGGCCCGGCGGTGGAGGTGGACATGGCGCCGGTGGTGGAGGAGTTGGGCGAGGGTGAGGCCACCCTTGCTGATGGGCGCGCACACGGAGAGCGCGAGGTGGAGGTGCCGGCGCCCGTGAGATGGTGAGATGGATTGCGCTTTGATGAGTTCATCCCGGTGTGGGACGTGCTCGGGGGACCTCGCAGGCACGATCGAGTTCCTCTACGGTGGGAGGTGGAGCGCATCGCCCCACTCCCCGTCGCGCAGACGAACCCTGATGCTTGGCGCTCGCCTTAGGAGCCGGGGCGGGTGCGCATGTCGACGAGATGGCTAGCGATCCGCGCGGAGATCTTGCAGCGGGCCACCATTGAGAACATGGAGAGATGTGGCACGGGCGAGAACGAGCGGAGGTGTTACGAGGAGTGCGAGCGTGTGGGTTGCGCCATCCCGACGATCACCAGTCGGGCGCATCTCGTGGCGGCCGCGTTGCAGGATTGGCACGATGTAGACTTCCTTGTGAGGTGCGCGGCGTGCGGTGCGGGGTGGCCGTCGGAGGAGATTGACGTGGACGAGCCGTTCCGGGTCCCCAACTACGTGGGCCCGGAGCACATGGAGGTCATGAGAGACGAGATTCGGCGTGAGAGCGAGGCGGGCCACATCTTCCTGGCAAGGTGGCGCCTACCTCTAGGCATCATTGCCCTCGGCATGGTGGAGAAGGTGCGGAAGGGGAGGATCAAGTACAGGCCGGTCAGTGACTACTCTCGGCCGGAGGACGTTGGGGTGAACGCCCGCATCGAGCTGGACAAGGACGAGTTCACCACCGTGAAGAAGGCCTACGGCATGTTACGGCCGAAGTACTGGATGTTCAAGGTGGACATGGAGACCGCCTACCGGAGCAAGGGGATCGCGTCCATGTACTGGCCCCACCAGTGCTTTGAGTTCGACGATGTGCGGTGGATGGATGCACGGGCTCCGTTTGGCAACCGGGCCCTATCAGGCATCTTCATGAGGTGGACGAGGGCCATCGTGGCGTGGATGCGCGCGCGAAGGATCCCCACCGTGGGTTACCTAGATGACTTCTTCTGCATTCTCGAGACCAAGGAGCAGGCGGAGGAGGCTATGCTCCTGCTGGTGGAGTTCCTGGCCTTCCTGGGCTTCAAGGTCAACGGTGCGAAGTGTGAGGGTCCAACGCAGCTCCTGGAGTTCCTCGGGGTCCTGTTAAGCACGGAGGGCGACGTCTGCACGGCGTCCATTGACGAGGAGCGCATCGCCATGGTGGTGAAGCTGGCGGGGGACTTGCGAGCGCGGGCGGCGCAAAGCATGGTGTCCCGCAGGGCGCTGGAGTCATTGCTGGGGCTGCTGGCCTTTTGCAACCATGTGGTGTGGGGCCTCTCTCTCTACACGAGGAGAGGCTTTAATTTTCTCGCGGCCACCACGGGCAGGAGGATGGTGAGGCTGCCACACCAGGTGCTCGAGGACCTGGCCGTGCTGGAGCAGGTGGTGCGCCAGTACAACGGCAAGAGCGTGGTCCTGGAGAGGAGGCTTGTGGACGAGCGGCATTTCGCTACGGACGCTTCGGGCACACTGGGATTCGGCGGAGTCTGGGAGAAGCTGTTCTTCCTCCGGAGCTGGGCGGACCTGGCGAGGCTGCCCCAGTGACCTTGGTTCCCGAGGCGACCGGGGTGCCCGGCCAGTTGGAGCATCAACTACATGGAGCTCTTCGCTGTCTGGTGGGCGGTGGTGCTTTGGGGGCACCGGATGGGCGGGTGTACGATTGTGGTGAACATCGACCACAAGTCCGCGATGTTCCAAGTGGGCAGTTGGTGGGGGCCGGTGGAGTACCTGCCGTTACTGCGGCAGATCTTCTACACGTGTGCCAAGCACGACATTCGCCTGCAGCCCAAGTACATCTCCACCAAGGACAACCTGCTGGCGGACCTCCTCTCCAGGTTGGACATGCCACGCTTCCTGGTGGATCACCGGGCCTTCCTGCGGGCCACGGTTTGGCGGCAGGACCGGGACGACTGGATGGTCTGCCCGGTGCGGTGGGAGGAGCTGGACCAGGAGTTCGGCCCGTTCACGGTGGACGCCTGCGTGGCGGAGTCCCGGGCGAACGCCTACTGTTACCTGAGCTGGAGCAGGGTGGAGGATGCGCGGGTCCAGAAGTTCGACGGTCACAACGCTTGGGGCAACCTCCCCTTCAGCATCATCGTGGCCATCATCAGGAACTTTCTGAAGTGCAAGAGGCGGCAGCAGTGGGGCACAGCGGCGTGTTTCCTCGTGCCGGTGTGGCCAAGGAACGAGGGCTGGGAGCTCGTGAGGAGCCTGCCCGGAGTGTTCAAGGTGGTGCGCGAGTGGGCGCAGGGCACACACCTGTTCACTGCCCCCGATTTGCGAGGGCACGGCAGGACCGCCTGGGGGCCCACCCGGTGGCCTGTGGTTGTTGTGCGGGTGGGGCCGGAGCCGGTGGCCCTTCCTGACTGGGCGTGAGGGTTGGGCAGAGGAGCTGGTGCAGGAGCTGCAACGCGAGACGGAGCGCTGCAGGGCGGAGGCCCTGGCACCAGAGACGAGGAGGTGCTACGGCACAGAGGTGAGAGCCTTCGTCACCTTCTGCATTGCCTTCGCCTGCATGGGGTGCCTGGACCCCCTCCTGCCGGCCACGAACGCCACTCTCTGCATGTTCATCACCTTCTCCAGCTGGTTCGTGCAGCCCGACACCATCAAGAACTACCTGGCAGGGGTTCGGCAGCTACACCTACAGCGGGGGCACGAGTGGGTGCCGGTGGCAGCCAGGCACGCGGTGGCGGCCACCCTCCAGGGGGTGAAGCGGTGCTGGGGGAGGCCTCCCAAGCCGGTCATGCCACTCACATTGGCGGACCTGGCTAAGATGGCGCTACTCATTTCCACACACGACCTCGGGCAGGGGTCCCTGTGGGCGGCCATCCTCGTGGGCTTCTTCGGGTTGTTCCGGAAGGACAACCTCACCACGGGTAAGACGGGTGCGTGGAGCACGCGGGGGGCGTTGGTGAGAGACGACATGCTGTTCCAGGACGACATGCCAGTGGTGTGGGTCAGGGTGCGCCACAGCAAGACCATCCAGTGCGGAGAGCGGCAGCACTGGGTGCCGCTCCGGGCGGTGCCGGGATCGCTCCTGTGCCCGGTGCGGGCGCTCACGCGCCTCATGGCGCGCACGGCGGGGCGGCCAGGGGACTCGGCCCTCTTCGTGGTGGAGAAGATGGCGGGCAGACAGGCCTTGGTGGTGCCCATGACCCACGATGCCCTGGTGGCGGGCATCAAGGCCTTGGCGGAGCGTGTGGGGCTGGACCCGGCCAGCTATGCCGGGCATTCCTTGCGGAGGGGCGGGGCCACGGCGGCCATGCGCTTGGACGTGAACAGCCTGTACATCAAGATGCAGGGAGATTGGAAGAGCGACTGCTTCGAGCGCTACTGCGAGCTGGACACCGAGCAGAAGCTCATCCTTCCCGGAGCCATGGCAGAGGCCGCGGCAGCGCTGCTCTAGACAGGTGATTCACTCGTGCACTCGGCCCTCCCATGCCTCCGATTGGGTGAGTGTGCCTAGGGCCCTTGAGAGAACCCCAGGCTCTGTCAGGAGAGCCCCTGCTAGGTGCAGGATTGGGTGGAGGCTGCTGCTGAGGAAGCTTCTGCGCTACTGAGAGGAAGCTACTATCCGTTGCCGTTAGCCAGAGAGGCACAGCCAGAGAGGCTTAGGCACGGAACTAGCCGCGCAGCTTCGAAGCAGCAGCCTGCTCCCTGACAGACTGTGAGACACTCATCCAGCCAAAGACTCGGGAGTAATGGAGACAGATGGAGAAGAGCTCGCCAGAGAGGCAGAGCAAGAGAAGCCAGAGAGGCTAAGAGAAGACTCGCCAGAGAGGCAGAGCACCGAGAAGAGAAAGCTTGCCAGAGAGGCCGTAGCTTGAGAAGAGAAGAGAGGAATAAGACTTGCTACACTAAATGTAATCTATAATGAAAACTAGCAAGCATCCATTCCTGCTCGTGCTTGCATTGTGTTGCTTGTGTGCACCCTGCTTGCATTTCGGTTCATGAATAATTCACAATTATCGCTCGCGATAATTTCGGTTATTCAGAACTGAGAAATCGAGCAGGCGCGACTTTTGTCGCCCGGGAGAGGCCCGATCGGGAATACGACACACCCTGAGTGGCGTCCCGATCGGGGTGTCACGGGGGTGACACCGTCCGCAAGGGAGTATCAATTGCGGACGCCACAACGGGGAGTCAGTTTCCACACTTCCGAATCCCGAAAGCCCCTGCTTTCTGCTCTGAAGTTTGTAAAACCCTCCCTCCCATCCCTGCTGACTCTGTTGGTTGTGGTTTGGGGGAAGGGTCAGGGTGGAGGCTGCTGCTGAGGAAGCTTCTGCGCTACTGAGAGGAAGCTACTATCCATTGCCGTAAGCCAGAGAGGCACAGCCAGAGAGGCTTAGGCACGGAACTAGCCGCGCAGCTTCGAAGCAGCAGCCTGCTCCCTGACAGATTGTGAGACACTCATCCAGCCAAAGACTCGGGAGTAATGGAGACAGATGGAGAAGAGCTCGCAAGAGAGGCTAAGCAAGAGAAGCCAAAGAGGCTAAGAGAAAACAAGCCCGAGAGGCTAGAGCACCGAGAAGAGAAAGCTTGCCAGAGAGGCCGTAGCTTGAGAAGAGAAGAGAGGAATACGACTTGCCACACTAAATGTAATCTATAATGAAAACTAGCAAGCATCCATTCCCGCTCGTGCTTGCATTGTGTTGCTTGTGTGCACCCTGCTTGCATTTCGGTTCATGAATAACGAGCGACTTGCACTCGCAACGAACAACGCAGCTTGGGCGCGAGCGACTAGCACTCGGAGCGAAAAGCGCAGCTTGGGCGCGAGCGACTTGCACTCGCAGCGAACAGCGCAGCTTGGGCGCGAGCGACTTGCACTCGGAGCGAACAGCGCAACTTGGGCGCGAGCGACTTGCACTCGCAGCGAACAGCGCAGCTTGGGCGCGAGCGACTTGCACTCGCAGCGAACAGCGCAGCTTGGGCGCGAGCGACTTGCACTCGCAGCGAACAGCGCAGCTTGGGCGCAAGTACTTTCCGGGGAGATAATTTCTGAGACAGAGGTGGTGCTCACAAGCACCTTTGTTTCACAACAAACTTTGAGTACTTCTAGGGAGGTGGTCTGCAACCGGGGTTGCCGAAGAGTCAGCCCAACTGCAGGGCCTCACGGCTTCTGCAAGTTCCTTCCTCCCGAGCGGGCGGGTGTGTGAAACTTTTTGAATTGGTAGACTCGGAGCCCAAAGTTCTCGCAGAATGAAGTGAAGTGAACTGTCGCACCTTATTTCAAAAGCTCCGAGAGTCTCTTCATCTTCACGGGCTCCGCCCAGGCGACCTTGCATAGTGCACATCTGTGTTGCATGCTCCGCATGAACACAGATCTCGCTCAACCGATCAGAAAGCACATCTGTGTTCCGGCTCTGCCCGAACACAGATCTGACCCGACTGTCACGGTTCCCCCGTGACACCGTAGCCAATCAAACAACAGAGAAGTCGACCTCGCGGATTCCTCGCGGCTCTGCCTTGAGAAATCCTCGGGAAAAAATCCGCAAAAATTTCACATGTCCTCGTCGAGCCTCGGGCTCATTTTTTGCAAGCAAGAAATTTCTCCCCCGTACTTCCAAAATAATTTAGAAATAAATTTCTCAATTATTTACACAAGTACTTCCCGGGGAGATAATTTCTGAGACAGGGGTGGTGCTCACAAGCACCTTTGTTTCACAACAAACTTTGAGTACTTCTAGGGAGTACCGGGGTTGCCGAAGAGTCAGCCCAACTGCAGGGCCTCACGGCTTCTGCAAGTTCCTTCCTCCCAACCGGCTGGCGCTTCAGCTACCCAAATGCCGAAGTGACTTACTGCCAGACTTGTGCTTACTGATGCACTTCCACTTACCCTCCACTTGTCTCATTCTGGCAGCCAGCCTCTTTGGCAGCTCCAACCTCCGTGTCTCAGTCAACTGCTCATACCGCTGGTATGCATTAGAGACCCAGTCTCCTTGCAGCTTAATCAACAGGTGTGTCATGGGCACCATCTTTCCCTTGGACATCCACAGGAATGCCGGACTCTCCGGCTCCGCCGGTGTCCTCCCAAAACATCTGGCCAGTGCCCGTCTCGGGCACAACATTCCATCCGTGGCCTTCATTGCCACCACGTGTGACCTTTCCTCAAACTGGATCACTTTAGAGAACACCAGTGGCACCCACACTGTGTCCCCATTCATTTCAAAGTCTCTCCTCCGGAGGACCCTCCTAACATTAAAGGCATTCACTTTGCCCACACACACATTGTCCTTCCTCAGCCGGCACAATAGAGCAGTCAACATTGCAGCCCACAATGTGCACATATTGTCATCATTAAAATTCATTACACTATACATTCTTGCAATCATGTACGGTGTAACTGCAATCCTGCCTCTCGACTTCCACTGAAAAGCCGGGCTCCCCGGCTCAGCCGGCACTCTCTCAAAGCAGTTCATTGCTGCCTTTCTAGGGCACAACGAGCCACCAGTTGCCTTCATGGCTACCACATGAGACCTCTCATGGAACTGGATCACCCTGAAGAACACCAGTCTCACCCAATGCCACCCACATTGTGTCTCCATTCATCTCAAAGTCTCTCCTCCGGAGGACCCTCCTAACATTAAAGGCATTCATTTTGCCCACACACGCTTTGTCTTTCTAAGCGAGCACAACAAGGCAGTCAGCGTGGCCGCCCACAAGGTGACCATGTTACAATCACTGACATCCACCGCAACATACATTTTAGCTAGCATAGACAGTGTAATGGCTTCCGCACCACATCATTACCCAGCAGTCTCTTCAGACCTCTCAGAGTCTGTGCTAATTTGTAGCGGTGGCTAACCGGCACTCAGCTCTCCGAGCATTCTAGGTGTAGCCTTCTCATAATAGCCGTGTAGGCTTACATTGTTGCAACCTTGCAAGTCTTCGACTGGAAGACATAAAACCTTGCTAGGTCATCATCTGACACCGGAACTACCGGTCCTTCTCCGAAGGTTAGCATAAAATTGACAAAGGCTCTCCGGCCCTTCAGCCACAACACACCATGCGTCATGGGCACAACCTTGCCTCTCAACTTCCATAGAAAAGCCGGGCTCTCCGGCTCCGCCGGTACTCTCCGGCTCCGCCAGTACTTTCCAAAACCAGTTCCGCACTAATTTCTTGGGGCACAACAAGCCACCAGTTGCCTTCATGGCTACCACATGAGTCCTCTCATGGAACTGCCTAACCTTGGAGAACACCAGTCTCACCTAGACTTTCTCCTTTCTTACAACCAAATCTTTCCTACTTACCACCCTGCTTACATTGAAGGAATCAACCTTGCCCACACGAACATTGTCTTTCCAAAGCAAGCACCATAAAGCAGTCAACACAACTGCCCACAAAGTCACCACTTTACAGTCACTGGAATCTGGTCTAACAATTTTTTTTTTTTATCTAGCATAAACACTACAATAGCCAACTTTTCTTTTCTTCAAGCTGCTACCCAGCAATCTCCTCCGACCCCTTTGAGTCCGAGCTACTCAGCAGCGGTGGCTAAATGGCACCCAAATCCTTGAGCATTCAAGATGGAACCTTCGAACTCCGGCTGTATAAGCCTTCGAAGTCGATACTTCACATGTCTTGGACTGGAAACATAAAACATAGCTGCAACATCATGTGGCACCGGAACCACCGGCCATTCTCCAAAGGTTACTTCCCACTCAAGAAGTGAGTCAAAATCTCCACCCACAAGAAGAAAGGGGGGTTATACCGTCCACATTCAACCCCCCCTACCGCTTACTCAGGCAGGAATCCTCCTTAGACCACCAACAGAAGGACCTGGATGTTGCACCCACCTCGTCACAACCCCTACTCAGGGCGTTAGTCAAACCATAAGCCTTTGAAGAAAACCCGCTTCGTCACAATCCTCGAGTCGTGCTTTAGTGTCAGAAGCAAAATCTCCTGTAGCAACGGAACAAAAGTTACCTTCCCCCGCGGGTTCCCAGTCATAAGCCTGGCGGCCTCCAAGTCACTCCACATCACAATCTTGCAACCTCCCAGCAGTCAGCCCACTTCTTCCGGGCCAGGAAGAAAACCATCGGCTCCAGAAAGTTGAACTGACTGGAGGCTTCCTCCCTCAAAGGGCTGTACCGCAGCACCTTAAACATGCTCCCACTTCACAACGAGCCATCCTCCGCCGAAGAAACCACCATTCCCCTATGAACAGCCTCTTCCCCTGCAGCATCCTCTGCAAGGAAATCTCTGACCACAGGCCTCTTGTTCAAAACCACTGCCTGATCATTGCTCTTCTCGTGCTCCTGGCTCTCCCGAGGAAGTCATACCAAGTCCTTAGACACAACTTTGCCTCAACGCCCAGGCACTCGACAAGCTCAATCAACATCTCGAACCCCTGCTGACACGCCTCTTCAGAGTCCGCCACCAGCAGAATTTCATCAAGGTATACAACCACCCCGGGAACCCTCTACTCTAGAGCATCCCGGAATTCAGCACAGTAACATCGGAGACCAACCCCCCGAGCAGCCTTGGCCCAAAAAGGAAAACCTCGTGTCCATCCTCACAAAATCTTGAAATTCACTAGTCAGCAGCAAAAGTGACAACCCGGTAAGCACTCTTCCGGTCAATCCTAGCCATAAAACAATATGACTGTCCCAATGCAAACTCCGCTCCCACAAAGGCAACCTTCTTACTTTCAAACTCACAATTGTCATTCACAAAAGAAACTCCACAGGCTTAGTCAAATCGTGCACCATCCTGTTTTGTTCAAATTGGAGTGCAACAGAATTTTTGTGGTTTCAGACTTTCAGAATCCGTGACTCCTGCTGCAGTAGAGCCGAATGACACATGTAGCTCCGTGACACAAACAGGATGTACAAGTAGCCACGAAGCGACACGCCTGTTCAGCTCTGTTCCTTTTGCTCTTGCAAACAGGAACTTCACGGGTACCTACGGTACTCTGTGAGGCACACTGCAAATCCGATTTTGTAAATTTTCTTCACCTGTTTCACCGGTAAAACAGTAGAGTAGGTAGTGACTAGACCACTTGGTTGTACGACGGCGATCGAACGACGACAGGAGATCTGACAGTGAAGTCGCGGGGACGGCGTTACGACTTCAAACGACGGCTTCACAGCGACTACGACAGTACGATTGACTTCACTGTTACTCCTCTGAGGGAGAGAGAATGGCTGGATCTTCGAAGAGCAAGGCAGCAACGTCCACTCAGGACGAGGATTTCCCTCCCCTCCCGGCGAAGCCTGACATCGGGCAGACTTCCCCTTCCCCGGCAGCACCGTCAACTCAGGACGTGCTGTTACAACAAATTTTGACGATGCAAAAGCAGCAGAGTGAGCTGCTTGAGATGCAGAGGCAGCAGGCAGAAGATCATCGACTGCTGCGTGCCGATCATCAACGTCTAGCACAAATCAACGTTGAGCTGGAGGCGAAGGTGGCAGCGAAGCCTGGGACTTCTGACCCGGAATCCGCAGCCAAGACCGCCGAGCAACTTCTGGAGAGAAGGAAGAAGCTGGACTACGTGCCAGCAGCCTCCATCAACCCGTTCCCAACGCGTCCGGCGACACTGGCAACAAGGATGCCGCAGTTGTACGACCTACACGGCAACAAGACGTACGACTCGCTCTCCAAGAAGTCCAACTCTTCCATGAAGTACGAGTGCATGGTGCTGGCTCCAGCGCTGTCCTACTTGCACGACGTGGTGACCGCGTGCAACCAGACGTTGGACGAACATGAGGACTCAGGATTGTCACTGAGAGACTTACTGAAACACTGCCACGAGGTTACCAACTCTGTCCACGGCGTGTACGCTTTACTGTGTAACCGGTGGACGATGCTGGAACTGCGCGGGCAGCTGGAGCAGGAGCCGGGCTCTTCACAGCGGGGAGGACAAGAGGCTCTACGCGCGAAGCTGCAGTTCGTGGAGGACAGGGTCTACCAGGCAGCGGACGGCGTGGTGGCGGACGAGGTGTTGCAGCAATGGCTGAACGACTTCGACAAGAACCGCGGCAGAGCAGTGCTGAACATTGCGTCCAAGAACGCGGCCAACGCGGAAACGCGGGTTGTAAAAGATCCACGGGACCGTGAGCGCTGGAAGGAGCGTAAGAACAAGGAGAAGGACGGTACTAAGCAGCCTACCGACAAAGGCGGCGGAAAAGGCCGGGGCGGAAAGCCCGCGGCCGATGCGTGATGTGCGTGCCGCCACCCCCTCCAGCGCAACAGCCCTCTCCGGGCGCTGGACGGGGGAAACTCACCTTGCAGCAGCAGGTGAGACAGCGGAGGGGAGCATGGCGCGCGGCGGGCGCCAGTTCCGAGGTGATGCAATGGATTACTCACGGGGTGAAGTTGAGGTGGAAGCGCGGGCCTCCGCCTCCGTTCGACCACGGGGTGTCACTGAGGGATGCTACGCGGCAGCAGCAGGTGTGGCTGGACGCGGAGAAGGAGAGGCTGCTAGAGAACGGGGCCTGGACGAGAGCGACGAGAAGATCTCACGTTTCGCGCGCCTTTTTGGTGCCGAAACCGGGTACGAACAAGTGGAGACTGGTGGTGGACTTCCGATGGCTGAACCAGTGGTGTGTGAAAAATCGTGTGAAGATGGAGACGCTGAAGAAACTAAGGAGACTGGCGAAACCGGGCGACTGGTGCTTCAGCTTCGACCTCCAGGACGGTTTTCACGCGCTGGGAATCCACCCGGACTTCCAGAAGTTCATGCAGTTCGACCTGCAAGGGGACCTGCTTCAATGTTCAGCGATGCCGTTCGGATGGAGCGACTCTCCGAGAGTTTTCTGCAAGTTCGTACGCGTGATGGTGGAGGCTTTGCGTTCGCCACAGGCGGCGGAGGATCGCAGAGAAATCAAAAGACTGCGGGACGGTTCCGCAGTACGACAGCGATGGTCAGTCCGTCGCAGGACCGGTGGTGCTGGCGGGGACGCGAACCGTCACAGCGGAATGCGAGTGCTACCGTACATGGACGATTTTCTGGTGCTGGTCGACTCTCAGCGAGAAGGCTTTCTGCGTCGAGAAAAAGTTCAACTGGTGCTTCATCGACTTGGCCTACGGCGGAACGAGAAGAAGGGCCACTGGGAGCCTACGCAGGTGGTGGAGCACCTCGGGCTGGAGGTGGACCTGAAGCTGGGACAATTCCGTGTGACAGAACGACGGGTGCACAAAATCCACGCGAAGGCGAAGGAGATCCTGTGCGATGCAGCGAGAAATCGGAGGTGGATTCCTGCCAGGAGACTGGCGTCCTTCACGGGACTCTGCCAATCCGTGTACTTGGCAGTACCAGCGGCGCGGCTCTACCTACGGGAGCTCTACTTCGTGCTGGCGGAGAAACGCAGCTGGGGAGCGAAGGTAAAAATCTCACGTTCAGCTCGGGGGGACTTAGAATGGTGGTCCAGGCTGCCTGTGATGAGCAGGTGGAACGGACGCAAAATCTGGAGATCCCCGACGAGAGCGAAGGTGCACACGGACTCTTCGATGACGGCGTGGGGAGGAGTGCTGAACCTGAAGTTCCCCGCGCGAGGTTTCTGGCCAGACGAGATGCGCTGCTGGCACATTACGCACCTAGAACTGGAGGCCGTGTACAAGACCGTACAGGCGTTCTTGCAGGAGCTGGAGGGCAAGGTCGTACGACTCTACTGCGACAACCAGGCGGTGGTGGCGATGCTGTCACACTTCACCTCCAGAAACCCGGACCTGATGAGGAGAATGAGGAGACTCTGGCTGCTACTGGATCTGCACGACATCGAGTTGCAGGCTCGGTACATCCGCAGCGAGGCCAACGTGTGGGCCGACAACCTTTCGCGTTGCGAGGACTTGGACGACTGGAGGCTGAATCGAGACTGGTTCGTGTGGGCCAACAAGCAGTGGGGGCCCTACACAGTCGACCGGTTCGCTTCCGAGATCTCCGCGCAGCTTCCTCGGTACTACGCTGCGTGGAAGGACCCGAAGTGCGAAGGTGTGGACTCTCTGACGTACGACTGGCGGGGGAGAACAATTGGGTGAACCCCCCGTGGGCGCTGCTGGACGAGGTGGCGCACAAGCTGCGGGAGGAGGGGGCCGCTGCTACGGTGGTGGCTCCGTACTGGCCGGGACAGTCCTGGTTCAGAGAGCTGGAGGCCCTGGCCACCGAGGTGGTGATCATGCCACGGCGCAGGGACCTGTTCACTCCGAGCAGGCTGGGAGGGTCCGAGTTGCTCGGGCCCTCAAAATGGGACGCTGTGATGTTCTTCATCGAGGCGCGCCCGTGAGTTACTACGCTGCTGAAGTACGAAGAAGCTCTGCTACGAGTACGACAGCAAGCAAGGTGACCGTGGGTACAAGAATCGAGGTGTTCTGGGAGGACGATGACTGCTTCTACCCGGGTGTGGTGAAGGAGTTCAACGAGGACGGAAAGGCGCACGTGCTGTACGACGACGGCGACGAGGAGACGCTAGACTTGTCCAAGGAGAACTTCAAGATCATCCACAGCACGGACGAGACTGCAGACGCGGACGGCGAGAACACCGAGCGGAGCAGCGGAGGCAACTACGAAGAGTACAAGCGCGGTGGTGCTGTACAAAATTTCCTCACGCGCTCACTTTGTGAGCGGTGGAGGAGTGAGTTGGGACCTTCCCGGCTCACCGAACTGGCGGTGTCGATGCAGAGAAAGGCACTGCTGGACACGACGAAGGACAACTACGGACCGAAGGCACGGCGATTCATTTTATTTTGTGAGCGTGACCAACGGCCGTGGCTGCCAACGTCGGAGGCGACTGTGTTGCTGTACATCGCCTCTCTGTTGGAGGACGGGAACATCCGGTCGGCATCATTACAGCCGTACCTGTCCGCCATCAACAACTACCACGAGGACCTTGGTCACCCTGGACCGGCGAAGGGGCGCTCTGTGACCCGAGCTGGGAAGGGGATGGCTACCATCCAGGCGGAGCTGGCCGAGCAGGAGGAGAACATCGAGACCCAGCAGCACACGTACGAAGGGTGCACGAAGCAGCGCTGAAGTTCAATCCGAGATCGCCTGAGGAGCTGAAGCTACTGCGAGCCTTGACCTACGTGGTGGTGGCCTTCGTGACCTTCGGCAGACCGGACACGGGGACCTCGTTGTCACGGCAGCACGTTCATTGTGGCGACGAGGAGTTCTCAGTGGTGCTGCTGAAGGAGAAGGGTCGGCGACACCATCGAGTGAAGCGACGCCTTACGATCCCCTGGAAGGGGGTGGCTCTGTTGAAGGAGCTGATCGAGCACTGGGAGTTCTACCGTGACACAGCTTGGAGCATTTCTGCGAAGACTCAACCTGACAGCTACTGGCTGCTACCCGAGGACCCGAAGAACTTCAAGGCTTCCGTGGCTAATGACTGGATTGGTCTAGCTCTCAGCGAGTTGGACTGCAGACCTCCTGAAGGAGGTCACTTTTCTGCACACAGCACCCGGAAGGGTGCCACGACGTGTGCTCGAGCTGTTGGTGTTACAATGGAGAAAGTGTGCTTCCTGGGAGGCTGGTCACAGTTCTCTTCGGCAGTGCAACACTACATCGACCCGACAGCGCTGAGGGACACAGACATGGACTACTACTTTGCTTGGTTAACATGGTCACAGTGACAGAGATCAGATTTCTTGTGTGTGCCTCACAGTTTCATCTTTGGTTTCATGGCAAATGAGGATTCGAGCAAAAGAGAAATGTTCAAATTGGAGTGCAACAGAATTTTTGTGGTTTCAGACTTTCAGAATCCGTGACTCCTGCTGCAGTAGAGCCGAATGACACATGTAGCTCCGTGACACAAACAGGATGTACAAGTAGCCACGAAGCGACACGCCTGTTCAGCTCTGTTCCTTTTGCTCTTCCCACCGCTCCCGACCCAGAGGACTCTTTCCTTTTGGTGACGTGCACAGACAGTCTGGACATATCATCAAAAACATGAATTTAGAAAGCATGTAAAAAGCACAAAATGCATTTTAAACACTTTACAAAATCATTTTAATGAAATGTATTGCAGTGCCTGCCTTTGGCAAATGAGGATTCGAGCAAAAGAGAAATTCACTTTTCACTCGACAACTCTAAAACCAGTCCCAAAGCAGATATGCCGGGCACACTTCCTGAATCTATTTCCTGGCAGTTTCAACGTCCAGACTTCTGTGCTTCCCAGGAGTACGTCCTCCTGGAACCTCGCTTCCTGTAGGATCAATTCTCCAGAAACAAACTCTTCTTTCCTTCATCATCACAGGCTCCACTGCCCAACCACTCAAACGCACTCACAACTCATTGGACCCTGCAATTTGTTCTCACTGCTACCTCAATTTTCTTTCACCACGGCTCCACGCGCAAGTACCTGACCAAAAATTACAGCACAACACCACGCTGCTGCCGTCGCAACGGCCCAACCATCCAACACGTACCTCCAAGACGTCGCGACCGCCGATAACTCGCCTCCGCGTCGCCTCCACACGTACTGCACAAACCTTAATTCGAAAGCAAAGGTGCAGACTTGCGCAAACAAAAGCGCAAAACGCTAATCATAACCGCCGCGAAACAACGTGTTCGTTTCTTGCCCCATCCCCTCAGCAAGGACTCGCGTGCACTCGCTGCACCGCGGTTCTGACTCCTAGCTCAAATTTCCACACGTCCCACGTCGGTTCAACGAACGTGAAACTTACCCCAATGAACGCGCTCTAGCGTTTCGCCTTCTTCCTTGTTTTCCCTACATCATCCTTCCCGAAGGACCCCTCTAAGAAATCTGTCTTTACCTTTTCCGCATATCTCTGTCGCCAGCGTGCGTGCTTCTCCATTCCCGCGCGAAAGCCTCCAAAGCCTGCGGCACTTTGCGCAAACTCGAAAAAAAAACAAAAGAAATTGAACAAGTCATCTAACACCGTTGCGCCGCCTCCATGACAACCGCACCAATAGAAAAAACGGCCCTCAGTGAGCGACGCACACAGACTGCGCCCGGATCCGGTGCCAGTCTATTTATTTCAAGCCATTGCGTACGTTCGCCGCAACGCGTGCGTCCCCGAATCTAACGATAGTCAACTCAAACACTCGCGCAAACAAAATCGCAAACCAAACGAATAACCCTTCTCAAACCTGCGTGTTCGTAACTCGCGGCACGGCGGTACGCCCGTCCCCGCTTCGACTCGCAGCGCATTCCTTTCAGACTCTTACGTCCGACCATCCGTCGACGGATTCTGCGAGAACTTCGAAACAAAAACTTTTTGAATTGGTAGACTCGGAGCCCAAAGTTCTCGCAGAATGAAGTGAAGTGAACTGTCGCACCTTATTTCAAAAGCTCCGAGAGTCTCTTCATCTTCACGGGCTCCGCCCAGGCGACCTTGCAACGTGCACATCTGTGTTGCATGCTCCGCATGAACCCAGATCTCGAACAACCAATCAGAAAGCACATATGTGTTCCGGCTCTGCCCGAACACAGATCTGACCCGACTGTCACGGTTCCCCCGTGACACCGTAGCCAATCAAACAACAGAGAAGTCGACCTCGCGGATTCCTCGCGGCTCTGCCTTGAGAAATCCTCGGGGGAAAATCCGCAAAAAATTCACATGTCCTCGTCGAGCCTCGGGCTCATTTTTTGCAAGCAGAAATTTCTCCCCCGTACTTCCAAAATAATTTAGAAATAAATTTCTCAATTATTTACATGAGCGACCTTGCACTCGCAGCGAACAGCGCAGCTTGGGCGCGAGCGACTTGCACTCGCAGCGAACAGCGCAGCTTGGGCGCGAGCGACTTGCACTCGCAGCGAACAGCGCAGCTTGGGCGCGAGCGACTTGCACTCGCAACGAACAGCGCAGCTTGGGCGCGAGCGACTTTTATTCGTCTCCTGCAATCATCACAAGTGAACACGACTGCAAGATGTGGATAACAATTTCATTAGAATTAAATTGTTACCATCAGCTAGCTGGGGTACCCCCCTTCAGAGTCTGAACGGTGCTCTGTGCTACATGCTGACTACTGGCAAGCAAGGCTGGTCCACGTCTGTCCGAGTGATGTTCACAACAAGTCTCTCTCACTCTAGATTGCCGTTTGGTGAAACTGTGGCTCTCTCTTTGCAGTGGTGACAATGGAAGCTTCCACGAAGCTGCTAGCTAGCAGGCTGCAAGCAGGTTCTTTGAAGGATCTCCGAAGGTTCTCCGAGGTGGCTCCAGCTGGTCTCACGTCCAGCTGAGCCCGAAGCTTCCACACACCTGGCACCTCCCACTAGCAACCCCAGAGCCACTTGTCAAGGGTAGGGAGGGAGGGGAAGAAAAAGCTGAACGGTGCTATGCACCTGAGGGCGTGAAGTGAGAAAACTGGCTGTAACGATGTTACAGTCAGTTTATGCAACTCCCTCACAGCCGATGCCTCGGCTGTGTGCTGATCGGGCCTAGCGGCCCGATCGGGCCTGAGCAGGGTCCCTGGGTCCCTAGATCTAACGATCAGGGAGCCTCCTGGCGATCAGGCCCTGCAGATCTAACGATCTGCAGGGGGCGCGAATCGGGAGCCGAGTTCGCACCCCCCCCCCGGCAGCTAGCGCTGCCAGATGGCGAGGCCATCTCTCCCCCCAGTGGGCAGGCCGGCTGGGGGGCTGTGATCCGATTGCAGGCGGATAACCGAAATTATAGTGCCAATAATTTTGGATTATTCGTCTCCTGCAATCATCACAAGTGACCACGACTGCAAGATGTGGATAACAATTTCATTAGAATTAAATTGTTACCGTCAGCTAGCTGGGGTACCCCCCTTCAGAGTCTGTCAGGTGCTCTGTGCTACATGCTGTCTACTGGCAAGCGAGGCTGGTCCACATCTGTCCGAGTCCGTTCACAACAAGTCTCTTCTCACTCTAGATTGCCATTTGGTGAAACTGTGGCTCTCTCTCTGCAGTGGTGACAATGGAAGCTTCCACGGAGCTGCTAGCTAGCAGGCTGCACGCAGGTTCTCTGAAGGATCTCCGAAGGTTCTCCGCTGCTTCAGCTGGTCTTGATGAGCACCTACGGACCGGGTCAATCAAGTGGTCCAGCTGAGCCCGAAGCTTCCACACACCCACCTCGGGCTGGCCCCTAACGGTGGCCACACAGGCCTTGATGAACACCTACGGACCGGGTCAATCAAGGGGGGCAACACAGACTAGCACTAACGCGCCGTCGCCTGTCTAGCCTAACGGCTAGGCCCTGCCCTAGGGAAACACTGCAGCACTGAGACAACACACCCAACCCCTCGGCAAGCACACTAGAGCAAGAGAGGGCCACGGGTGGAGCACGCACGTGGAAGCCTAGCGGCCAGCTCGGTGTGCTGCGGTGGCCGCAGCGGCACCTTCGGCCATCGCCGAGGGGAGGAGCAGCTGCTGCTCCCGGCCGAGGTCAATGTACAGCTTGTAGCAGTCCGAGGCCCAGTCACCGTGGGCCTGGATAAGGTGGTCCGCCACCGCCAGCCCGGAGGCTGCTGTCGCCCCGCCCCGCCTGAAGGAGTGCCCTGAGTAGGCCTTCGGGTCCAGGCCCGCCCGCTCCGCCAGCTTGCGGAAGGTGCTCACAAAGAAGGAGTGGGTGAGGGGCTTGATGCGGCCCATTGCGTCCTCGATGCAGAAGAGGAGGCCGTCCTCCCCGAGCCCTGGGCCCTCCCTGACCCGCCGAAGCGAGGTCACCGGGCAGATAGGAGAGCCCGGCACGTGGCGCATCTGCACGTGGTGGTAGCGCTCGCCCGCCTGAATGGTCTTCGAGTGTCTCACTCTGATGTCCGCTGAGGTGGAGTCGGGGAAGGTCACATCCGACCGCACCAAGTGCCCCCGCGGGTTCCATGCTTCTGCTTTCTTGACGGACACGTTGTCCTTCCTGAAGAAGCAGAAGAAGCGAGTGTCCATGGCAACAAAGACCACGTTCTCGTTGAAGTTGTGGGGGTTGAGCACCCCCACAATGAGGAGAAGCTCCTCGAACCCCATCGGCATCACCTGCTTGGACGGAGTGTCCCACCGTCGCCCACAACCCCGTAGCACGGCATGCACTGCCCACCTCTGCTGCACCGGGATCCACTCGAAGCCGAGCTGCACGTGGAGTGCTCGCACTCCTGAAGTGTACTTCTTGGCCGTGTCGGGCTTCACCGCCCGCTCGGTGACCATGTACACCACCCAATCTGCCAGCACCGCATCCTCCGCTGGCAGCATCTTGTCCAGGAAGCCTCTGGCCCTGCCTAAGATGCAGAAGGACACCCAGCTCCTCACACCGGTGGAGTAGGCCGTCTGGGTGTTGAGGGCGAAGCACTCCGACTGCAGGATGACAGTCCGAGCCCGCAGAGTGTCGAGGAAGACCTCTGCTCACCCCGTGACCCCCGTGAGCTCGGTGTCAGTCCAGCTCACCTCACAGATGGGGCAATGCACCACAATGACAGGCCAGTCAGTGGTGCCCCAGAAGGTGCGCCCTCCACCCTCAGGTGAGGGGGCAGTGAACAGGGCACTGTTGCGCTCCCATCTGCGCACAATCTTGAACACGCCTGGCAGGGACACCACCAGCTCGAAGCCCGGGTTCCCGGGCCACCACGGCACCAGGAAAGTGGCGGAAGTGCCACGCTGTGCCCTCCGTTTGCAACCAGGTCCTCAATCCACACCAGCCGCTGCTTGTCCGCCTCGAACCTCGCCCGAAAGTCCTCAACCCGGTCACGGGAGAGGAGGTCCGCGTAGATGTTGTCTTCGGAAGAGATGTACACGGGGCGAAGGCGCACATCATGCTGCACACACACGTAGAAGAGCTGGCGGAGCAAAGGAATGTAAGCTACCGGCCCCCACCACTTCTCCACCTGGCCGATGACACAGTTGTTGTCGATGCGGATAACAACGGTCTTGCCGGTGATGTACTTGCCCCACAGCACGATGGCCCAGAAGACGGTGAAGAGCTCGAGGTAGCCGATGTCGTAGCTCTCAGGTCTGAACGGAAAGTAGGGTTCTTGGGGCTGGCAGATAAGCCAAGCCCATGTCACCGCAAACCACCTGCGGTCCAGCACCGCGCCCATGCCCTTGCCCGTGGACGCATCGGAGGAGAACCACTCCCACTTGATCTCCACCCGGTCCAATCGGACCTTGCGCCCGTTGTACAGGCGGATGACCGTCACGATCACCTTCAGGTCCTGCACGACCTTGTCCGTCAGGCGAAGGTACCTCCCCTTGACCTGGGCCAGGAGGGCGTGGGCGTAGCGGGTGTAGAGGGAGAGCCCGTACACCACCTGCCCGCAGAACGCCAAGAGCCCAAGCAACCCCTCCATCAATGTGCGGGGCACCTGGGAGCCTGCAAGAGCCCCCAGTCTGCGGATGTCAGGAATCTTCTGCTGCACCACCAAAATGCGGTCCTCGGAAATGCTGGCCGTGCACTGGTTGCCCTCGGTGGAAAGCAGAATGCCCAGGAACTCAATGGCCTGGAATGGCCCCTCACACTTGTCATCGTTGACCTCGAAGCCCAGGAAGGTTACGAACTCTCTGAGAAGCAACAGAAACTCAGAAACCACCTTTCTGCTACCAATCAATAGAAAATCATCAAGGTACCCCAAGATCGAGGCACCCTGTGCCTTCATCCATCGAACAATGCCCCGGGTAAACCTCATGAAGATGCCTGGCATGGCGGAGTTGCCGAAGGGCGCTCTGGTGTCCGCCAGCACCTCCTCATCCCACTCGAAGACGTGGGCAATCCAGTACATGGCCGCCACCGGAACGGAGCGGTAGGCCGCGGTGAGATCGAGCTTGGCCATCCACAGGCCCGGGCGCAGCAGGGCGTAGGCATCCTTGATGGAAGAGAACTTCTCCTTCTCCAAGTCAATCCTCGAGTTCACTCCCACATCTTCGGGCCGGGAGTAATCCCACACAGGTCTGAACTTGATGACGCCCTTCCGCTACTTGGCGACAACGCCCACAACGGAGATGCCTTGGATGCTCCACTCCATCTTGACCATCACGACGTTGCCCGCAGCTCTCTCCTTGCGGATCTCCTTGTCCATGGCCTCCCAATGCTCAGCGGGCACGTAGTTCTCCACCGTGTTGAAGGTGTCCTCCGGCACCGAGCTGAAAGGGAATCCAACCCCGCAAGCTGCACCCCGCACGAGAAAGACCTTGTCGGGGTCCGTCTTGAATGCAGCCGCCATCCTGCAGGCGTTGGCTGTCATGTTCGGCACAGAAGCGCCCGCCTCCCGTAGCTCCGAGATGAACTCCTGCCACTGGGTCACCGATGTACCTGCAACTGCGAGCGACACAGTGGTAGTGTCCTGCCACAGCTTCCTCAGTAGAGGCGGCCAAAGCCTCGAAGCTGTGACGGGAGCGGGCATCGGCCCAATGTCCACCTCTCCTGCAACAAAGGAAGAATCATGGCAAGGCTGGCCGGTCTCATCCCACAGCTTTGAAAAGGAGTGAGGCGCCGTCGGCAACGGCATCACACCCGCAACGTCGGCGGGTAGAGCAACTCTCACCGGAGAAGCTCGCCGTGCTACCTTGGCCTGGATGTCGTCTCGTGAGCTCCTCCTCGGAGGGCTCACCTGCGGCCACCTACGGGGAGAAAGCCTTCTGCATGCGGGCACAAGTGCCCCTCGTGCCAAAGTACCAACCCCGCGACAGCCGCGGTCCACCTCTGGCACCTCAGTGCCTACCTCTCCCGCCCATGCGGCACTCCCTTCGCTGTCATGTGCCTTCGCCACCCGAGCCACAACAATCACGGGTGGCAGGCTGTCAAATCACCTGACTGTGCACGCCTGCTAGGCGTGCTTGCCCCCACACTTCCTGCAAACATGGGGACGAGTGCAGTCCGGGTTGGGACACCCAGTGACCTTGTTGAAGTTCCAGCAGCACTCGCCCGTAAACTTCTTGGGCTTCTTGAGTTCAGCCGGTTTTGGAGTCGGGTCTACCCGAGGCACCTTCGGGGACTTCGGGTTTGGGGACACCCGTGATGACGGTGTGTAGATGTCTGTCCCCTCCCGAGACTTCAGCAGCTGAAACTCTTGTCACAACGTGTTCACCCGGTGCTCCGACATGTCCGCTCTGCTGTCAATGACGAGCTTCATCAAGAAGTCGTAGAACTCCAACATCACAGTGAAGCCAAACTGCGAGACACGCAGTTTAAACCAAGAGTGGAAGGAAAGAAGCACCCTTCCTTGCTCCTTAGAAGGGCACTCCACCGCGATGCGCAGAAATGCCTGCTCCCACTCCTCGATGGTCTTACACTTGGTCTTGAGATGCAGCCGCGACTTGCCGTCTAGCCCCAGCTCCCAACGCGGCTCTTCGTCTTCCGCAAAAGTACGGAGCGGACGAACTCGCAAGTCCACTCCCTTGTGCAAGCCCCCCAATCGGAACGACAGGGGCCAGACGGGTCAACAGGGAACCACCAAAGAACTGGGCAGCTTCCTCGGAAACCGGGTCGCCTCGAACCGCAGCCTCAATGTCCGACTCCCGCTGGCGATACAGTTCCGCCTTCGCCGGGGTTCTCGGAATCACCATCTGTGTCCCAACCGCAGGCATCACTCTCTCGGGCAACGTAGTAGCAGTCCGTGTACCCCCAAGTGCCTGAAAGTCGGTCGTGACGAAAGAAGGATCCACCAGTGAAACAAACTCTTGCCATCCAACCTCCTTTAACAAGAAGACGCGCGCCTGCAAAAGCTCAACTGTCGCCCGCGGACCTACCAACGTGTCTGGGTCCTCAGTCAAAAGCTCCCGGCAGAAATGAAGGAGTAATGGCATCTTAGCCGGGCGAACAGTCTCAAGTGGAGCCCGTGGCGATAATCACAGCTGAAAGTCTGCGAGCGTGCACTAGTAAGACCTCCGCGAGCACGTCCAAAGTTTGAAGGGACCACTTCTCCGTCACATGAGCCGATTGTGACAATTCCTCCAAAAGCAACCGAATCGCAGGGTCTATTGCCGCCACTGCTAGCCCGACTGGAGCGGCTGCTAACGCAGCCGCATGTGCCGTAGCTTGTGCCGTAATTTAAGCTTGCATCGCGGCAAGGGCCGCCGCGTGATCCTCTGCTTGCTTCTGTAACTGAGTCTGCAAGAGTTGCAAAACCAGGTCAAGAATCGCAGCGCCCGGCGCACCCGCAGCTGCCCCCGCACCGGGGGCCCCCGGAATCGGCAGTATTGCGCCCGGAGCTCCTGCGACTGGAACTTGCGCTGCGGCGAACACTCGTAGCGACTGCAGCAAAGAACCAACATGTCTCCACCGCTGAATTGATTGTTCATGAACATTGCGCCAAAGCGCGTGACCGGCACCTGTCTCCCAGTGGATCGGAAGTCTGAAACCAGAAGGTGTCGTGATGTCCGGAAGCAAAATACCCGCCAACTATAGCCTGGCAAGGTGAGGAACCTCCGGCGGCGGAATGCGCATGGAAATAGCCGGGCCAACTGGCTGTAAACGTAAAATTAATTGCTCAGAAGACTCCAGGAACTTAGCGCGGCCGATCCTGGCAGTAACTACCGAGTCGAAAAAGGTTGCTGCCGCCATAATCGCCGGAAGTACCTGAGGCGCCGTATAAGCTGCGCGCACGTCTGCAGCGGTAGGATCAGGAATAGGAGCGGCCATAATTTCTTAAATTGCGCGGAAATATTCTCACTTCAGCAACTAAAGCTGGAAGAAAAAGCTGAACGGTGCTGTGCACCTGAGGGCGTGAAGTGAGAAAACTGGCTGTAAAGATGTTACAATCAGTTTATGCAACTCTCTCAAAGCCGATACCTCGGCTGTGTGCTGATCGGGCCGAACAGCCCGATCGAGCCTGAGCAGGGTCCCTAGATCTAACGATCAGGGATCCTCCTACGATCCTACGTCCTCTAACGATCAGAGATCTCGCAGCGAACAGCGCAGCTTGGGCGCGAGCGTCTTGCACTCGCAGCGAACAGCGCAGCTTGGGCGCGAGCGTCTTGCACTCGCAGCGAACAGCGCAGCTTGGGCGCGAGCGTCTTGCACTCGCAGCGAACAGCGCAGCTTGGGCGCGAGCGACTTGCACTCGCAGCGAACAGCGCAGCTTGGGCGCGAGCGACTTGCACTCGCAGCGAACAGCGCAGCTTAGGCGCGAGTGACTTGTGTAAATAATTGAGAAATTTATTTCTAAAATATTTTGGAAGTACGGGGGAGAAATTTCTGCTTGCAAAAAAAATGAGCCCGAGGCTCGACGAGGACATGTGAAAATTTTGCGGAGTTTTTCCCGAGGATTTCTCAAGGCAGAGCCGCGAGGAATCCGCGAGGTCGACTTCTTTGTTGTTTGATTGGCTACGGTGTCACGGGGGAACCGTGACAGTCGGGTCAGATCTGTGTTCGGGCAGAGCCGGAACACAGATGTGCTTTCTGATTGGTTGTTCGAGATCTGTGTTCATGCGGAGCATGCAACACAGATGTGCACGTTGCAAGGCTTGTGTCGCTTGGGCGGAGCTCGTGAAGATGAAGAGACTCTCGGAGCTTTTGAAATAAGCTGCGACAGTTCACTTCACTTCATTCTGCGAGAACTTCGGGCTCCGAGTCTACCAATTCAAAAAGTTCCGTTTGAAATTTCAAACTTTTTCGAAGTTCTCGCAGAATCCGTCGACGGATGGTCGGACGTAAGAGTCTGAACGGAATGCGCTGCGAGTCGAAGCGGGGACAGGCGTATCGTTGTGCCGCGAGTTACGAACACGCAGGTTTGAGAAGGGTTATTCGTTTGGTTTGCGATTTTGTTTGCGCGAGTGTTTGAGTTGACTATTGTTAGATTCGGGGACGCACGCGTTGCGGCGAACGTACGCAATGGCTTGAAATATATTGACTGGCACCGGATCCGGGCGCAGTCTGTGTGCGTCGCTCACTGAGGGCCGTTTTTCTATTGGTACGGCTGTCATGGAGGCGGCGAAGCGGTGTTAGATGACTTGTTCAACTTCTTTTGTTTTTTCGAGTTTGCGCAAAGTGCCGCAGGCTTCGGAGGCTTTCGCGCGGGAATGGAGAAGCACGCACGCTGGCGACAGAGATATGCGGAAAAGGTAAAGTCAGATTTCTTAGAGGGGTTCTTCGGGAAGGATGATGTAGGGAAAACAAGGAAGAAGGCGAAACGCTAGAGCGCGTTCATTGGGGTAAGTTTCACGTTCGTTGAACCGGCGTGGGACGTGTGGAAATTTGAGCTGGGAGTCAGAACCGCGGTGCAGCGAGTGCGCGCAAGTCCTTGCTGAGGGGATGGGGCAAGAAACGAACACGTTGTTTCGCGGCGGTTATGATTAGCGTTTTGCGCTTTGGTTTGCGCAAGTCTGCACCTTTGCTTTCGAATTCAGGTTTGTGCAGTACGTGTGGAGGCGACGCGGAGGCGAGTTATCGGCGGTTGCGACGTCTTGGAGGTACGTGTTGGATGGTGGGGCCGTTGCGACGGCAGCAGCGTGGTGTTGTGCTGTAATTTTTGGTCAGGTACTTGCGCGTGGAGCCGTGGTGAAAGAAAATTGAGGTAGCAGTGAGAACAAATTGCAGGGTCCAATGAGTTGTGAGTGTGTTTGAGTGGTTGGGCAGTGGAGCCTGTGATGATGAAGGAAAGAGGAGTTTGTTTCTGGAGAATTGATCCTACAGGAAGCGAGGTTCCGGGAGGACGTACTCCTGGGAAGCACAGAAGTCTGGACGTTGAAACTGCCAGGAAATAGATTCAGGAAGTGTGCCCGGCATATCTGCTCTGGGACTGGTTTTAGAGTTGTCGAGTGAAAAGTGAAAAACAGGATGGTGCACGATTTGACTAAGCCTGTGGAGTTTCTTTTGTGAATGACAATTGTGAGTTTGAAAGTAAGAAGGTTGCCTTTGTGGGAGCGGAGTTTGCACTGGGACAATCATATTGTTTTATGGCTAGGATTGACCGGAAGAGTGCTTACCGGGTTGTCACTTTTGCTGCTGACTAGTGAATCTCAAGATTTTGTGAGGATGGACACGAGGTTTTCCTTTTTGGGCTAAGGCTGCCCGGGGAGGTTGGTCTCCGATGTTACTGTGCTGAATTCCGGGATGCTCCAGAGTAGAGGGTTCCCGGGGTGGTTGTATACCTTGATGAAATTCTGCTGGTGGCGGACTCTGAAGAGGCGTGTCGGCAGGGGTTCGAGATGTTGATTGAGCTTGTCGAGTGCCTGGGCGTTGAGGCAAAGTTGTTTCTAAGGACTTGGTATGACTTCCTCGAGAGAGCCAGGAGCACGAGAAGAGCAATGATCAGGCAGTGGTTTTGAACAAGAGGCCTGTGGTCAGAGATTTCCTTGCAGAGGATGCTGCAGGGGAAGAGGCTGTTGACAGGGGAATGGTGGTTTCTTCGGCGGCGGATGGCTCGCTGTGAAGTGGGAGCATGTTTAAGGTGCTGCGGTACAGCCCTTTGAGGGAGGAAGCCTCCAGTCAGTTCAACTTTCTGGAGCCGATGCTTTTCTTCTTAGCCCGGAAGAAGTGGGCTGATTGCTGGGAAGTTGCAAGATTGTGATGTGGAGTGACTTTGAGGCCGCCAGGCTTATGAGTGAGAACCCGTGGAAGAAGGCAACTCTTGTTCCGTTGCTACAGGAGAGTTTGCTTCGGACACTAAAGCACGACTTGAGGATTGTGACGAAGAGGGTTTCTTCAAAGGGCTTATGGTTTGGCTGACGCCCTGAGTAGGTGTTGTGACGAGGTGGGAGCGAAATCCAGGTCCTTCCGTTTGGGGGTCTAAGGAGGATTCCTGCCTGAGTAAGCGGTAGAGGGGGCTAAATGTGGACGGTAACCCCCCTTTCTACTTGTGGGTGGAGATTTTGACGCACTCTTGGAGTGGGAAGCGGGTAGCGCCGGGGACTACTTCTGAAGTGTCGATGCTGCCTTTCTGGCCGACTGAGAAGTTTTGGTTGGAAATTGTTGTGCCAACTCTTGACTGTGGCCTGTTTGTTGTGATAGAATTTGTGCCGGAATGTGCACTGATGATGCAGCAGAGAAGTTTTCCGGGGATTGTGTTATTTCTGGAGAATTTGTTTTGGTTGCTGACACGGAAGAGGAGTGTCAGCGGGGTTTCGAGATTCTGCTTGAGCTTGAAGAAGTGGGGGCACCTGTTGAGGGGGTGCAAGGTTGTCATATGGAGTGACAAGGAAGCAGCCAGACTTATAACGAGGAACCTGTGGGGGAAAACAACTTTCATTCCTCTGTTGAAGGAAGTTTTGTTGCTGACCATAAAACATGATGTGAGGCTGGTAATGAAAAGGATTTCCACAAAAGCAAATGATTTAGCTGACGCCCTGAGTAGGAGTCAGATGGAAAGATTTTATGACCTGCTAAAATTGTGGTCAAGGAGGGAGGCCCCGAGGGACCTAGATGACTGGATGGTGAAAGACTGGTTGTGGGACATGATTAGGGTGCTCGGGCCCTTCGCTGTGGATGCGTGCTGTGATGAGGTGGGGGGAAACTCCCGGTGTTTCCGTTGGTGGTCCAAAGAGGACTCTTGATTGTTGAAATAGTGGAGGGGGCTGAATGTGTGTTGTAACCCACCCTTTTCCTTGCTGTGGGAGATTCTGACTCACTTTCTCCGAGAGAAGAGGGCAGCGCCACGTACAACCTCTGCAGTGTTTGTGCTGCCTTTCTGGCCAACTGAGAGATTTTGGCTAGAGCTTGTGATGCCGGCTATAGAGGCCGGGTTGTTTGTAGTGCTGGAGTATTTTCCAGTGGACATTGATGTGTTCACCTCGCCAAACGGGGTGAGAGGATTGAGGAAGGACGGTGGCCCCACTAGGTGGCCGGTGGTGCTGGTTGCCTGCCCAGTAGCAGCCCCAAAAGGGAAGGCATGAAAGAAAATTGGTCTGTAACTAACCATGGAGGTGGGTAAAGGGGCAATGCAGAGTATGCAAAGCCCAAGGAGTGGCTAAGAGCCAGGTGGAACTTCATCTTGAGGAGGGTCCTCCAAAGAAAGGATTTTGAAATGCTGAAAGAGACAGTGTGGGTGACCCTAATGTTCTTGAAAGTAACTCAGTTTGAGGAAAGGACACACAAGGGGGCCATGAAGGCCACGGGTGGAATGTTGTGCCCGAGACGGGCACTAGCCAAGTGTTTTGCGCCGACTCCGGCAGAGCCGGAGAGCCCAGCTTTCTTGTGGAAGTCAAAGGGCAAGATGGTGACCCATGATACACGGAGTGTTTGTGGGGGTCCTTCGGAGAAAGGGCAGTGTGGCCATGAGGGCCACAGGTGGCATGTTGTGCCCGAGACGGGCACTGGCCAAGTGTTTTGAGTTGACTCCGGCAGAGCCGGAGAGCCCGGCTTCCTTGTGGAAGTCAAAGGGCAGGACAATGCCCATGACACACGGAGTGTTTGTGGGGGAGATGAAGAGGCTGATCCGGAGGATCGGCCTTGACCCGAGTCAGTACTCGGGACATAGTTTTCGGACAGGGGGGGCCACGGTGGCCTTCAACCTCGGGGTAGACCACCTGTTGATTGAGTTGCAAGGAGACTGGGTCTCCAATGCATACCAGAGGTATGAGCAGTTGATTGAGTCACGGAGGCTGGAGCTGCCAAAGAGGCTGGCTGCTAGAATGCGACAAGTAGAGAACAAGTGGAAGTGCATGAGGAAGCACAAGTCTGGTAGCAAGTCACTTCGGCATTTGGGTAGCTGAAGCGCCAGCCGGTTGGGAGGAAGGAACTTGCAGAAGCCGTGAGGCCCTGCAGTTGGGCTGACTCTTCGGCAACCCCAGTTGCATACCACCTCCCTAGAAGTACTCAAAGTTTGTTGTGAAACAAAAGGTGCTGATGAGCACCACCTCTGTCCCAGAAATTATCTCCCCGGGAAGTACTTGTGTAAATAATTGAGAAATTTATTTCTAAATTATTTTGGAAGTACGGGGGAGAAATTTCTGCTTGCAAAAAATGAGCCCGAGGCTCGACGAGGACATGTGAATTTTTTGCGGATTTTTCCCCGAGGATTTCTCAAGGCAGAGCCGCGAGGAATCCGCGAGGTCGACTTCTCTGTTGTTTGATTGGCTACGGTGTCACGGGGGAACCGTGACAGTCGGGTCAGATCTGTGTTCGGGCAGAGCCGGAACACAGATGTGCTTTTTGATTGGTTGAGCGACATCTGTGTTCATGCGGAGCATGCAACACAGATGTGCACGTTGCAAGGCTTGTGTCGCTTGGGCGGAGCCCGTGAAGATGAAGAGACTCTCGGAGCTTTTGAAATAAGCTGCGACAGTTCACATCACTTCATTCTGCGAGAACTTCGGGCTCCGAGTCTACCAATTCAAGAAGTTCCCCACAACCGCCCGCCCGGGAGGAAGGAACTTGCAGAAGCCGTGAGGCCCTGCAGTTGGGCTGGCTCTTCGGCAACCCCATTTGCATACCACCTCCCTAGAAGTACTCAAAGTTTGTTGTGAAACAAAAGGTGCTGATGAGCACCACCTCTGTCCCAAAAATTATCTCCCCGGGAGGTACTTGCACTCGCAGCGAACAGCGCAGCTTGGGCGCAAGCGACTTGCACTCGCAGCGAACAGCGCAGCTTGGGCGCGAGCGACTTGCACTCGCAGCGAACAGCGCAGCTTGGGCGCGAGCGACTTGCACTCGCAGCGAACAGCGCAGCTTGGGCGCGAGCGACTTGCACTCGCAGCGAACAGCGCAGCCTGGGCGCGAGCGACTTGCACTCGCAGCGAACAGCGCAG
>LGRX02034425.1:0-33519 GCA_001247695.2 Cymbomonas tetramitiformis | reverse complement strand
CTAACATTGTTCTGCCCAAGCCCTCGAGCTTGCGATGTCGCGCCGTAGAGCCAGCTCTAACATTGTCTCGCCCAAGCCCTTGAGCTTGCGATTTGTCGCCTGAGCATCGATCTTGTGATGTCCCTCCTGGGCACTTGACGTTGTGGTATTGCGTCCGAGCGTCATGTCTAACACTGCGCCATCCGAAATGTTCATCCACACTTTTGCTTGGATAATAATTTTGCTTGCTGACTTTGTCTTTGCTTTGCGTGCTCTAGAAGATAGGAGCACGGCTTCCCAGAAGAATCCGGTTCTTTTCTTTGGCAATTATCTACTTAGTGGTTTTTCTAAATAAATGTTTGTTGCACGAGAAAGCCGTTTCACCTGTTTCACCTCTTGTCTGTCCAGGCTTCGGACCTTCCCCGCCTTCATCTTCCTCAACCCCTGCCCCCCTTCCCGCACCGCCGCCGATCCCACCTTCGCTTCCTTCACCTCCTCCTGGTTCATACCCTCCGCCGACCCCAACTTCAGCTCCCACTTCCCTCCCATATCTAGCCTCCCCACCGTCCCCATCTTCACCTTTCTCGCCTCCACCATATCCAGTACCTCCAGCTCCTCCGGCAGAAGAAGGCACCGCCTATATCGAGAGCTCCCCATATCACGAGAGCTGGCTCCGGGCAGGTGGCAGCCTTTGCAGATGTCTCTTGCTCTTTCTCGCGGTCAATGTTGCTGCACTCCACTTTCGAAGACGGTGTAGACTACTTGCAAACAAATCGGCATCGGCACTGGCTCGATGGCCTCATATGAATCAAAACCAAATTTCGCAGGGAACCAGTCATCCGCATCAGCAACATGTGAACATTGCCTCTGCTGTCTCCGGCACACTTTTGCTTGCGCACTATTTCCAGCACCGCCTTGTGAAGGCCCCTTCCTCACCTTCCTCACCTGGCGCGCCTGCGCGCTTCGAAGCCTCCGCCTCGGGAGCCTCGCAGATATACCTTGCGCCCTGCAAAGGCGGCAAGATATGTGTGTGGGTGCCCCAACAGGTCCCATCCATCGACCGGGTGCCACTGGGGGGCATGCCACCAGGGTCCGCTTACTCCGTAACCCAGAGACCAACAGTTGTTTGGCGATGATCGGTCACATCGTTTCATCTTTCCATGCTGCTTTGCATTTGGGTTGGGAATATGTATGCGTTTGTGGTATCTTGTCACGGCCCCGCCCTGCTCTTGATTTGCTTCTCATCCACTGGGATGATGGTGGGCTGGCTTTTGTTGGCCGATCTCATGCCGTTCAGTGTGTGGGGTGCCCCACATCATCCATCCATGCTGCTTTGCATTTGTTTAGGCGTGTGTGCTTATCCTTGGACCGACTCCTTTGGCACACCGTAGCCGCAGAAGACCGGTTTAGAGGTGTGTGCTTATCCTTGGACCGACTCCTTTGGCACACCGTAGCTGCAGAAGACCGGCTGCACTATGTACCCACGCCGGGGATCAAAAGATTCCGCACACACTTCGGGACACTTATCCGGATTCTCCGGAGCTCACTAGTGAAGAATGGGACCCCCTAAGCCTCAGTGAGCCAACCGAGCCCCTCTGCATCCGCACCGCTGGCGCACTGCTGCTTTTAGCGTGGGTGCTCCAGAGCCCTGGATGCCCCGGAAGTCTATGGCTGTGAAGGCTGAAAGATGTGTGTGGGTGCCCCACAGCCATGGATGCTCCAGAAATCTCCTCCATCGTGCTCAGGACAGACGTGAGGTGAGCTGTGTGCGGAGGAGTCTGTCAGTGCGTGCACGTCACTTCTCCGAGCCCTGCATTTGCACATCACAGCCTGGGCCAGCCTGCGCCACGGTGCTGGCATGAACGGGCAACACTTCGAGTACCCATGTGCCCTGCACTCCGTCACGCTCGCGACGGGTGCCACTTCGGCACCAACGGTCTCTGTTCATTCAGCTCATAAGTGCTGCAAGCGGCGCTGCGTCTTGGATGTGCATTGCGGCGGCCCGGTGGGGTGGCATCGAGCTCAGCCCAGCATGAGTAGAATATGAAGCCCGCTCTCGCGCTGTGCACGTGGCTGCCCCATTCATGAATGATAATATCCAGCATCAATGCACTTCAGGATGGGAAAGGCGAGGGCACACCTTATCCATGTTGTGACAGAGTTCACCCGCTACAAATTCGGAGATCGGACGGCGGTTGATGGTCTTGTTATGGCGCAGTCACTTTGCTCGCGATCCAGTGCTGAGTTAGGTGGAGGCATGCTCGCCAGGTTGACCTCCGAGCTGCCGGTGGCATCGCGGTCTCTCAGCATCTCGGGGGAGTGCGCGGAGGCGCTCTGCATTGTGGACGGGGGCGGAGCCTTTCAGCCGTTTTATGTGCAGCTTTACTGGAACATCGACGAGTTCATCATCGACCGCATCTCCATCACGAATGGCTATGCGGTGCGGGCTCCTGCTGTTCCTGTGCCGCCATGCATGGCTTACCTTGGTTCCGACAAAACCGCAATGCTGTTGCACCCCCTTCTGCTGTACTTGGCCGGTCTAGGTTCTATTGACTTCACGTCACGAGGCAGAGCCCTGCTCGTGTAGAATGCCTTTTTCTTATTTTGAATATTGTTTAGGCGATGGCGGAATGATTTGGGAGATTGGAGAGGCTCACGGGTGTTGTGTGCAAGGTTCAGCACCGGCGGCAGAGGGGCGCGAGACCGGGAGGGCATTCATCTGAGAACACCAGAGGGGGGAGAGGGTGGTGAGGGCTCAATGGTGCAGGTGCAAGGAGGGGGTATCTATGTGGATTGGGGAAATGTGATCATCACGAATAGCCAGATCATTAACTGCACTGCAAGGGTAGGTGCACCGCGTGCGATATTTGCTATGCTTCCATCGCTGGGCGCGCCAAGCCCGCTTGAATCGCGCTGGCCAGCCCTGACCCTGACCTTGACCCCGGCCCCAAGCCTGGCCCCAACCCCAACTCTCACCCTGACCCTGACCCTGCCCCTGACCCTGACCCTGACCCTGACCGTGTTTTGGGTGCGGGTACGCTGCTGCTGCTGCGGGTGCGGGTGCGGCTTCGGCTTCTGAGGATTCTTGAGTGCCTCACATGGCCACGGGTGGCAGAACGCTTGACGTGGCCAATCCACGGACCCAAGTGGGGGCCAAACTGCCCAAAGGAGCATTTGGATCGGCCGCGTGGGGGCCGATCCGATCGGCCGCGTGAGGACTGATCTGATGGGCCGCGTGGGGACCGATCCGATGGGCCGCGTGGGGACTGATCCGATCGGCCGCGTGGGGACCGATCCGATCGGCCGCGTGGGACCGATCCGATCGGCCGCGCGGGGACTGATCCGATCGGCCGCGTGGGGACTGATCCGATCGGCCGCGTGGGGACTGATCGATCGGCCGCGCGGGGACTGATCCGATCGGCCGCGCGGGGACTGATCCGATCGGCCGCGCGGGGACTGATCCGATCAGCCGCGTGGGGACTGATCCGATCGGCCGCGTGGGGACTGATCCGATCGGCCGCGTGGGGACTGATCCGATCGGCCGCGTGGGGACTGATTCCTGGTGCGGTGCCCTGGTCCTAGGTTTGGTCAGACATCACACCAGAGTCGCGAGGAAACTTGCGGGACGATAGACAAAAGCTTAGAATTGCACGCTAACCCTTTGGAATGCCCACATCCAATGCCATGGCGAATGTATGACGTGTTTCTGGTCGCATTTTGAAACAAAGCTGGGAATCTTGAACCATGTCTTGGAAGTTTCGAACAGCCGACCAGAAGGAAGGAGTTGATACGCCAGTCACTCGTGAACGTGTTGCACACTGGGCGATGCGCTTTCTCATTCCAAACGAAATGCTTGCTTAAAGGGGGGTCTATGGCAGGGGCATGCTGATGCTGAAAAGGTGGGGAGCTGGGGTCACATGTGGCAGTATGCCGGAGGGGCAATTGTGGTGGTGAGCGGCTCGGTGCAGATGAATAACACGGTGCTGGCGGGAAACGAAGCCACGGTACGCCTCACAGCTGAAAAGCGCTTCACGGCCGACGGGCTCCTTCCCGAGTGCTCTGGCCACCCTGGTGCCTGTGTCGAGGCCACGCCGCCATCCACCAACGATGGAGTAGGCTTGTAGAGTGCAAGCATGACGCGAAGTCATCGGCATTGGGACAGGAGCATCAATCCCTGGGAGGCGCGCTGTACCTTTACAGCGGATTGGTTGATCTCCGCTACTGTGAGGTGAGGGAGAACAGAGTGCAGGTGAGCCCCCTTCCCCGTCACCCACCCTTGTGAGATTGGCACAGGCACGCGCAAGGCTGGTCCTGACCGCGCCTCACTGTGTTTAGGCCTGCTGGTAGATGGGCCGCGGCAGGCATTGCACAATGGCTAGGCATGTGTCCGAGCTGTGATTGGTCGACAACGCCCCTAGTGTGCGATGCATATGCGAGAATACTGACATCAGGGATGAGGGTTGGATGCGGTGGGGAGGTGAGGGGTTGTGGCATGCTCAGCTCTTAGGGGGGGCAGTCTATGCTTCCTTCGGGGCGCTGCAGATGACGCACACGGTGTTCACAGATAACACTGCGGTGGTGAGGCGCCTCTGCCTTCCAGCACCTGCGTGGCACCCGTCGATGGCGGTGCCCACCGCCACATGCTGAAAATGCACTCGCCTCACCCACCCCTCAGATGTGCAGAGGGTGCTGGTGAGAGGGCGCTCGTCCTGGCAGAGGCCGTGCTGCTGACGACCAGGCCGTGTTATGTCTCGGGGCGTGGGCGAGTGGGGCAGGCGACCTACAGTAACGGAGGCGCGATCTACGTTTCCAATGCGGACTTGATGGTGTGGTCCTGCGAGTTTAGCCGCAACGTTGCGAAGGTATAAGTGTTCCAGCAACCTGCACCCCTGCGGCGGAGAGAGATGTGGGCCGGCAGCTCGCACCCCTGCGGCGGAGAGGGATGTGGGCCGGCAGCTCGCACCCCTGCGGCGGAGAGGGATGTGGGCCGGCAGCTCGCACCCCTGCGGCGGAGAGGGATGTGGGCCGGCTTTGCCGGCATGATGGAGGCAGGACCGGTCATTGACAAGCTTTGCTTGCGCCAGGCTGGAGGCGTCCTGATTTTGTTGTTTGTTTCGAAGCACTGTGCAGTAATTTCCCGCGTTCCCAGGATCCAACGGTGAGAGAGCGCTTGCCTTGAGACGGCCCGCTGAGCGTGACCTTGCACGGAGAGTGTGGTACCGCAGCTTTATGATGGGGGAGCTCTTTACCTTGAGACGGGCTACACGGAGCTGAGAGACACCATCTTCTCCAGTAACGCGGCCAAGGTAAGTAGAGGCCTTACCCTGCTTGCACTACATGGCGTGACACCACCGTCCCGCCAGCCGCATCTTGATGACCACGCCTTCTTCTCCCCATCCCCGTGTCGTCGCCGTGCCTCTCGAGCACTCCTTTGCAGTGTGGACACCGTTCCCCCTCAGCCGAGCCTAAATCTAGTTGGACCTACACAGGGGTTGGAGGTGATGCACAGGACTGGGGTGGTGCTTGGTCAGAGGGGCTCCCGGCTGGGTCGACTGATGCAAGGGTTGGGTGAGGTGATGCACAGGACTGGGGTGGTGCGGTGAACTTTGCGAATGGGACTCTCAGCATCTCGGGCTGTATCTTTACAGGGAACATTGCCAAGGTGCGCGGCGGCACTGCCCGCTCCAATTTGCGCTGCCATGCCGCCGCCCTGTCCTTTCTACTCAACGGCAGGCGGCTAGTGAGGGGCGAGTGGTGGGGAGGAGTGAGGGTCGCAAATGGGGCAATCAATGGGGGCTTGTGGCATCAGTGGGGAGCTAGGGGCCAAGGGGCATGAGGGGAGGCAACTGGGAGTGAGAGCCGGGAGAAGGCAGCTCCCTTGAGGTGGATCAGTGGTGTCCACGTGCCCGCAAAGAGAAGTACATGGCATCGAGGAGAAGAGCTGGCGCCGTGGCCACTTCAATCCAGATTGGCCGATCGGAGTCCTGAGACCTGATCTGACGCCTACAATATCGTTGTGCTGCGTACCTTGTCATACAGGTTTGATCGCACGGCTGAGAGCATGTGAAGTATGATTGTGCTGGGGTCGCGTGTGGAGCTGTGCTAAGGGTGGGGACCATCAGATCGACTCAGCAACCACTGTCGAGGCCCATGAGCTGCAGCGAGGGGACCCGTAGGCGCCAGCGAGCTTGAGGGCGTGGGATGGGGGCTGGATGCTTTTGTGGGGGGGAGGGCTCAGCTTGGCGGTGCCATTCAACTAAATCGGTATGAGGAGGGAGGGGCTTTGGTGGATACTCTGAACGTAGTGATCGTGGACACCATCTTCCGGGACAACGTCGCTGAAGTGAGTCGTGCGATTTGATGAATCATGCTTTTTGTGGTGGGGGCATAATCCTGCCCTGATGAGCTCAGATTGAAGGATGCGGCGGGCATCGTCTGTCTTGTTTGCGCCCCAGGCGGATGGTGGGGGCCTAAGCGTTGTCGAGTATCCGGATGACCACCTGAGTTTGAGCATCATCGACACGGTGCTGCAAGGCAACGTGGCATACAGGGCACGTGCCCGAGCATGATCGCACTGACATGCGGGTCCTGGTGAATATGCCCTGGGTCCTGGGGAATATGCCCTGCGGTTACGTTGCTGGGGAATATGCCCTGCGGGTCCTGGGGAATATGCCCTGCGGTTACGTTGCTGGGGGCTCGGAGGGAGGTGGAAGGGCTACGAAGGCCCCAGTGTTAAACCCAGAGCTGTCCGGAATTTTTAATTGCTTTTGCACAGCAATTCTATTGCCAAAAGTGACCCCGCTGACATTCGTTGAGATAACCAGCTTTCGTGCAGCGCGCGAGTGAGAGTCTATTTTTGTGCAGCGCGAGTGAGAGTCTATTTTTGTGCAGCGCGAGTGAGAGTCTATTTTTGTGCAGCGCGAGTGAGAATCTATTTTCCTTCCATTCATCTATTCCACTTGGCGAGAGAGCAGCGATTTCCGGGTTTGCTGCGATGGGAGGCAGAAAAGTCGAAAGCTATAATCAGAAATAAACAGAGATGAACAGAGATAAACAGAGATGAACCGAGATGAACAGAGATGTACAGGAATGCGGCGCAGATCTCCGCGCCAGGCTTTAGATCAGTTTGCAACTATGTTCCCCCCCTCCCTCCACACGCTACCCCGCCATACATATGCATCCCGCCTTACCCCATCTTGTATATATGAAACCTGTGGTGTACTCAGAATTTGCAGTACTGGAACGGTGGCGGCGGCGCCCGTATAACATATCGCATGGCGCGCATCGCGAGCATGTGGAATTTGGTGGGGCGTGTGGCATACGCATGCTATGAGTGCTCCGACAGAGATGTTTCCGTGAATCAGACAGAGATGTATCGCTGCAGCCGGGGCGAGGGGGCTGCGCTGATATAAGCGCAGCGGCAGATGTGCCAATCTAGGCTTCGGTGCGGATACCCACGTCGCGCTTTGACCCGTCATCATGTCCGCGTCAGCGCTTATTCCAACTCAAAGTATCCTCAGCCCAGGAAACCTGCAGGTCCGAGGCGCTGAGGCCAGCACCGCACGGAGCGCAGGCGGCTCCGGCTGATGCACACCTCGAGCATCGCATGGGTGGATGAGTATGAGTGGGTTGCGCTGTGCACGGTGCAGTATGGCGGCGGACTGTACGTCACGATGGGTGACGTGTACATAAATAATACCGCGATCGTGTCTAACTTTGCGGTGAGCGCCCAAGCAGCATATGCACCGCGAGCGGCTGATCGCCTGTCGCTATTCAGCCGCATTCTGCTTTCGAAATGCAGTTCCTGTGAATCTCGGCAGCGGCGCGAGGCTGTGAGGCTGGCATCAGCGCCGCGAGGCTGGCATCAGCGCGCACGCACCTGCATGCTGCTGCCAGTGGCGACCCACTCGTATCTGCTTTCAGTGTACACATCAGCATACTCGTGCTTGCACCCCTGGAAATGGCGAACCTCTCGAGGCCCTGCTATCGTATGCTGCGGGTTTGCGGCAGAGAAAAAGTCTTGGAAAGCGGCAGAGAAAAAGTCATGGAAAGCGGCAGCGCGGCTCGGCTGTCGATGGTGTGGGGCGATGCCGACCAATCCGGCTGCATGCATCAGACCCCTGTGATGGGCATTGTTTCACCAGTGCCGCGCGCTCCAGTGGAATAGCGGGTAGCAGCGCGTCATGTGCCATACCCAAGTCAGCCCACCTCGTCATCGGCATGTCCGCTTCAGTGGAGGCATTCTGGCACGCTGCAAGGATGGCCTCTGCTGCACACGCGTCAACAGGATGGCGTCGCAGCTTCGGCAGTCCGCCGGGAAGTGTGCAATGTGGGGGAGATGCCAGATTCGAGGGCCGGTGGATGGGGGGAGCGCAGAAGAGCGGCGGTGCAGTCTATGCCGGCAACGGCCGCTTCACCGTTGATGCCTGTGACATGTCCTCCAATTTTGCAAATGTACGGATGACAACCCTCGCCCCACAGGCATTGAGCTGGAATTCTGTGTGGACCAGAAGAATTACACTTCAGGGTTTGCCTTGACGAGAAAGACTGTGTGCCTGCTTATCCTTGGACCGACTCCTTTGGCACCCCGTAGCCGCAGAAGACCGGCTGCACTATGTACCTACGCCGGGATTCAAAGGATTCAGCACACACTTCGGGACACTTATCTGACTGTTTGTGGCTTATCCTTGGACCGTCTCCTTTGGTATAACGTAGCCACAAAAGGTCGTCTGCACTATTTACCCTCACCAGGGATCAAAGGATTCAGCACACACTTCGGGACACTTATCTGACTGTTTGTGGCTTATCCTTGGACTGATTCCTTTGGCGCCACGTAGCCACAGAAGGTTGGTTGCACTATGTACCTGCACCGGGGATCAAAGGATTCAGCACACACTCCGGGGCACTTATCCGGATTATCCGGAGCTCACTTTGCAAGAATGGAACCCCCTGAGCCTCACTGAGCCACCTGAGCCCCTCTGCACCGCCAGCGCACTGCTGCCTTGTGCCTGAAGCCAGTTCATCCCTGTCCCCCGAGCTGCGCGAGCCCTATCTCCAGCACCAAGCCTATGCGCAGGACCACCCCTCTGCCCCCTGAGCCTCACTGGGCCACCTGAGCCCCTCTGCGGCTGCCCCGCCAGCGCACTGCTGCTGTGTCTCTGAAGCCGGCTCACCTCCGCCACTCGAGCCACCCCTCACCACCAAGCCCACATTCGGGACCACTCCGCTGCGTGTGTATGCGTATCCTTGCGACTCCTTTGGCATCCCGTAGCCACAGAAGACCAGCTGCACTATGTACCCACGCCGGGGATCAAAGGATTCAGCACACACTTCGGGACACTTATCTGACTGTTTGTGGCTTATCCTTGGACCGATTCCTTTGGCATAACGTAGCCACAGAAGACTGCACTATGTACCCACGCCGGGGATCAAAGGATTCAGCACACACTTCGGGACACTTATACGGATTCTCCGGAGCTCACTAGGAGCCCCGCTGCGTGTGCATGTGTGTGACCACCCTGGGATGACCATGCAGAGGCAACATAAAATTACGCTATCTCACAAAATGTATGTGTGGCAGTGTTTAACACATACATCCATCTATCCCTATTGCATTGCATTTGGTTTGAGATGTGTCAAAGTAGGTGGTATCTCGTCACGGCTCCACCCTGTTCCTGAATTCCTCCTTCCGTTCTTCCTCCACCACGCGTAGATTCCATCTGTCATTGAGTGCAGCTGTAAAGTTCCTGAATGTTTCTCATTTCCACTGGATGACGGTGGACTGGCTTTTGTCGGCGGGCCTCATGCCGTTCAGTGTGTGTGTGTGTGTGTGGCTTGTTGAGTTATGCTGCGGGTTGGTGGATGGAACATTTGTCGAGTTTGGGGATGTGATCTACAGACAAATTGTGGGGATCCCTATGGGGACGAGCTGTGCGGGCTTCATTGCCAACCTCTACTGTTTTACGTATGAGCTTGCGTTCATGCGCAGACTTGTGGAGGCGGGGAATTTTCATGACGCGCACAGGTTTCTTTTCGTTTGTAGATACATTGATGACTTGCTGGCGTTCAATATTCCAGATATGGAAGACTATCTATATCTGAACGAATCCGGCACTGCAGGGATCTATCCCAAACACATTTTGAGTCTATCTTTGGCACATGTGGGTGTGCGTGTCCCTTACATGGACATACTCATCAAGCAAAATAGGCGCAGAGGCCTTATGACTGCCATATATGACAAACAACCGGATGCACAATATGCTGACATCCAGGTCATTAGGTACCCTGCACATGACTCGTACTTGGCCGACAAAGCTAAGTATGGGATTGTCACGAGCCAACTGCATCGGTTCGCTGAGAGATGTGTCCTTTGGCTAGACTTTGTTTACAACATAGCTCTTGTTTTCCACAGGATGACACAAAAGGGTTACCACAGCAGGCGTTTGTGGGGCTTTTTGCGGCGCTTTATGGTGGAGAGGCCCGGTTTGTATGATAGACGAGGTCCGGGTTGCTGGATCTCGCGCGTCAGGCGTAAGCTGGGGGACTTACGTGACGGTGTCATTGTACCAGGTCCGAATGGGTGGGAGTTCGGGCCATCATAGCTGACCGGGAATACGTCTCGCCATAGGGTTGTGGCATCTCGCTGTTAACGGGGACGGCCACTTGGGTGCTTTGGATGATGGGATGTGGCTGTCCCTGTGGTACCCTTCTGACGGGTACTGCCTCTTTGAGGGCGTCGGGGATTCGTCTGCGGCTGGCTCTATTTATGTCCAGTGCCTTGGGGCTTTTTCACCTGCCGGGGGACTGGTGGTTGACAGCCACGTTATGGGGTGCTGACATCTCGTTGTGAACGGGGACGGCCATTGGAATGATTTGGATGATGGGATGTGGCTGTCCCTGTGGTACCCTTCTGGCGGGTACTGCCTCTTTGAGGGCGTCGGGGATTCGTCTACGGCTCGCTTTTGGGGAGTGTCTTGGATTCGTCTGACGCTAGCTCCCTCTCCGTGTACAGTGCTCATGGTTATTACACATGCCGGGGGACTTGTGTTCTTTGACCTTGATATGAAGTACTGACGGATCGCTGTGAACGGGGACGGCCGCCGGGTGGAAGTGGGTTTTGGGAGGCGGTTATCCCTGTGGTGCCATTCTGGCGGGCACTGCCTCTTGGAGAGCTCGGTAGATTCGTCTGTCGTGCTGCGAGGAGAGGCAGAAGGTGGTGAAGTACACCTTCTGTGTTTTCCCTTGAATTTTGTGGGGAGCACTTAGGTGCCCGCATGTTTCCTTTTTTTGACATGGGGTGTCCATGCTGTGTGGTGTGACTGCATTCATGACATAACCATGGACCAACAGGTCCCATCCATCGACCGGGAGCCACTGGGGGGCATGCCAGCAGGGTCCGCTTACTCCGTAACCCAGAGACCAACAATTGTTTGGCGACGATCGGTCACATCGTATCATCTTTCCATGCTGCTTTGCATTTGGGTTGGGAATATGTATGCGTTTGTGGTATCTTGTCACGGCCCCGCCCTGCTCTTGATTTGCTTTTCACATCCACTGGGATGATGGTGGGCTGGCTTTTGTTGGCCGATCTCATGCCGTTCAGTGTGTGTGCTTATCCTTGGACCGACTCCTTTGGCACACTATAGCTGTATGTGGCGTATCCTTTGACCGACTCCTTTGGCACACTGTAGCAGCAGAAGACCGGTTGCATTATGTGGCCACGCCGGTCTGTGTGTGAACGGGGAGGACCGCTTGGAGGGTGTGGAAGGGCATCCCTGCGGCGCCACTTTTGTGGACACTGCCTCTTCCCAGCTTCGTCTTGGGCTTGCTGTCCGTCTGGTACCTCATGGTTCTTGCACTTGTGGGGGGACTCGTGTTCATTAGCCGCGATGTGAGGCACGGGCAGCTCGCTGTGAACGCGGACGGCTGCCAGTTTAAAGTAGATGCTGGGAAGCTGTAAACCCCGTGGCACCTTTCTGGCGGGGGCTGCCTCTTGAAGAATGGAGCAGACCAGTCTGCTTTTGTTGCGTGGAGAAGCGGGGTGTAGCGACAGCCGCACTCTGTGTGTTCCCTTGGAGCACCTCGGTACCCGCTTTCGGTTACTGCTTCCGTGCATCGTCCATTTTCCGTCCAATGCTTTGCATTCATCGACCAATCGTTTCCCATCCATTGCCCGGGGGCCACCGGGGGCCATGCCAGCAGGGTTTGCTTATTCCGTTACCCGGGGACTAACATGCGATATGGCGTGTTTGGCAATGATCAACACATACAAGCGTTCATGCTGTGTTGCATTCAGTTTGAGGTGTGCCGGTGTGGGTGCTACCTTGGCATCCCGCCCTGTTCGTGCATACTCCAGGCGGCCCCTACAGACCCTGTTCTGCATACTCCAGGCGTCCCCTACAGACCCTGTCCTTGCATACTCCAGGCGGCCCCTACAGACCCTGTTCGTGCATACTCCAGAGACCCTGTTCGTGCATACTCCAGGCGGCCCCTACAGACGGGCAGAAATCGTCCCCGGCGTCGGTTAGATTCATCTGTCGTTGATCACAGCTGTGACGTTCCTCGATGCTTCTTGCATCTATCGGGGTGATGGTGGGCTGGCTTTTGTCGGCGGACCTGACAGCATCCAGTGTGTGGCCAAGTCGTCTCTGTGTCTCTGCGGGGACCGCCTCGGTGCCCGCTTCTGGTTTATGCTTTGATGCATCTTCCAATGTCATACCAATAGTTTGCATTCATCGACCAACAGGTTCTATTCATCGTACGATGAGCCACCGGGAGGGCTAGCCACCAGGATCTGCTCGCTCCAGACCACCCTGGGATCAACATGCAGGGGTTGCGTCAAACTGCGAAATCTCTCTGCTAGCCACCGAGCCAGCATGCTTTGCCACAGTCTGCTGCACATCCTGCCCGGCAGCAGGGCATTTGTGTCACGCCCTCACCCCTTCCATGCATGCGCGAGCGGTGATGGTCGGACGAGCTTCGTTGGTGTGCCTCGCGCCGCTCGGCGTGTGCTGAGCTCTAGACTAGCGGCGCCACGGATCGTTGATGGATCCTTCCCGGACCGCTCCGAGCAAGGGAGGGAAAGCTTCCGCTTCAGAGCACACTCCGAGATTTGGGTCCGGACTCTCAGGCGTTACGTGGAGTGGCAGACCCTCTGCGCACACCAATACATGCCAGCAAACGCCGCTCCCTGATGCCGTGATGCGAGAACTGACTGTGAGGCTGCTTGGTGTGTCGAGTGGGATCGCCACGGCTCTCCGCAATGGGGCGCTCGAACAGCAGGCTTGGATGTCCGAAAGTGCCGGGAGGCGCTTCCGGCAGTCGGCCAAACCTCGGCGGGCCTGCTGGGGGTTGCGTAGGTCAATGCGGGAGGGATGTACTGCAAATTTGAATATCTGGCGGGCCTCGCGCTGTCAAGAAGCCGCCTGTCCAACAATACTGCCGGGGTGAGTGCCCTGCAGCGCGCCTGCCATCTGCTCTAGCGGGGCCACTCATCGCCATGCACTGCGGCGCGTCCCTTCAAACGCGCCCGGGAACAACCGGGAAGGTGGGGCATGTTGGCCCCTCTGCATGTCCACAATGACCGTTGATCTGTTTGGGGCGTCTTGGCCCCTCTGCATGTCCACAATGACCGTTGATCTGTTTGGGGCGTCTTGGCCCCTCTGCATGTCCACAATGACCGTTGATCTGCTTGGGGCGTCTTGGCCCCTCAGCATGTCCACAATGACCGTTGATCTGTTTGGGGCGTTCTGGCCCCTCTGCATGTCAAAAACGACCGTTGGATGCCTTGAATCCCGGGGCGTGCACGTCCGCTCCCTCCCGTCTGCCTTGTCCAGGTCATTAACAGCGTGGGGTGTATGCAGGACTCGGGGGGGGGACTGTTCTGCGAGTTCACGGGAGACAACGTCGCGCTGGAGGACTGCAGCATCGACAGCAACCGAGCGCAGGTGCAGAATGGAGTGGCAGCCCCACACCACGAGCCGACTTCCCGCCTCGCACTCGTCAGGAGGGGCGGCACTTCACGCTATCCCGCGCTTGAGGGGGCAGGGCTTGAGGGGCGGCACTTCACGCCATCCCGCGCTTGGAGGGGGTGCGGGCTTGTGAGGCGGCACTTCACGCTATCCCGCTTGAGGGGGGGCAGGGCTTGGAGGGAGGCGGCATCACGCTATCCCGCTTGAGGGGGCAGGGGCTTGGAGGGGGGCCACCCCTCACGCTATCCCGGCGGGGCTTGAGGGGGCAGGCCGAGGAGGCGGCACTCACGCCATCCCGCGCTTGAGGGGGGCAGGGCTTGAGGGGAGGCGGCACTTCACGCTATCCCGCGCTTGAGGGGGGCGGGTGGGCTTGAGAGGTGGCGTACCGCCGCCTATCCCGCGCGAGGGGGGCAGCCCGAGGGGGCGGCACTTCACGCTATCCCGCGCTTGAGGGGGGCAGGGCTTGAGGGAGGCGGCACTTCACGCCATCCCGCGCCAAGGGGGGCAGGAAGAGGAGGCGGCACTCACGCCATCCCGCGAGGGGGCAGGGCTTCTTGAGGGAGGGCGGCACTTCACGCTATTTTGCGTGAGGGGCAGGACTTGGAGGAGGTGTTTCACATATCCCGCTAGTGGGGCAGGGCATGAAGCCATCATCCCATGGACGGGTGTAAGGTGCCCGACATTTAATCAGCGGACACAAAGTGTCCATCATGCTACAGAGTGATGGCTGGAGTATCACGAAGTGCACGTGAGAGAATAAGTATGAAGTGACGCAGAACTGCCCGTCGCTTGGCCGGGTGACGCAAAACAGCCCGTCGCTTGGCCGGGTGACGCAGAACAGCCCGTCGCTTGGCCGGGTGACGCAAAAACAGCCATTAGCTTGGCGGGTGATGCAGAACTGCCGGTAACTTTGGCGGTGGCGAGGCACAACCAAGTAAACGGCGGGTGACGCAAAACTGCCGTCAACGGCGGGTGGCGCGCCCAGAGCAGCCGTCGCTTGGCGGGTGGCATAGAACTGCCGTCGCTTACTTGGCGGGTGGCCTTAAGCTGCTCGCAGCCGGGTGTATAAGAGCAGCCCGTCGCTTGGCGGGTGGCATAGAACAGCCCGTCGCTTGACCGGGTGACGCAGAACAGCCCGTCGCTTGACGCCGGAGTGACCGCCAGAACACCACCCCATCCTTGGCCGGGTGTACTTAAAAACTACCCGTCGCTTGGCCGGGTGGCCTTGTTTCACCAACCCGTCAGCTTGGCGGAGTGGCGCAAAACTGCCCGTAACGGCGGGTGTCGCAAGACAGCCGTCGCTTGGCGAGGTGGCCCTTAGAACAACCCGTCGCTTGGCGGGTGGCGCAAAGGCTGCCATCGCTTGGCGGGTGGCGCCAAGCAGCCGTCGCTTGGCGGGTGGCCTTAGAACAGCCATTGCCCAGCAGGGTGACGCAGAACAGCCCGTCGCTTGGCCGGGTGATGCAGAACAGCCCGTCGCTTGGCCGGGTGACGCCAAGCAGCCCGTCGCTTGGCCGGGTGGCCATAGGGCTGCCGCCGTCGCTTGGCCGGGTGGCGCAGGTCGCTCCACGTCGCTTCGCCGGGTGGCACTTAGAGGCACAGCCCGTCGCTTGGCGGGTGATGCAGAACAACCCGTCGCTTAGCCGGGTGACGCAAAACAGCCCGTGATCAGCTTGGCCGGGTGACGCAAAACAGCCCGTCGCTTGGCCGGGTCACGCAGAACAGCCCTTTGCTTGGCCGGGTGACGCAAAACAGCCCGTCGCTTGGTGTTGGAATCTGCAGTGTCTGCTGATCAGTTTGATGTAAAGCATGACTGTCTAGGCCCTGTACAGCAGTCAGGATGATCAAACCCTGAAGAAACCCTGAAGAAACCCTATGAAACACTTAGATCTAGATCTAGATCTGCTGAACTAATCGTGGCCGTTGGATCACATGATGACCATCGGCAAGACACAGTGTGTAATAGTTCACGGCCCATCTCAGACGTGTCACTGCAGTCGTTATGAACTTGGCAGTGGCACGTCATAACTAACTAAATAGCGAACTTTCACTTAGACTGGCCAATCAGTAATGATTGAGCGCTAAAGTTCGTGGCGTTTCAAGCTGCGAACTACTATATCTTTTGAGAATGAAAGTTCACGCTCGCTTGTTGCAAATAACCCGACTCTGAATTCCAAAAGGTTATGGGCCCACTTACGTTGTAAGTGAGGATCCATTTTCGTTTATCACGCAAATTTTCCGCTGCGCATAAGAGAATTCACTATGGTCCAAGGTAGAAAGAGCTATAGCCAAGCTGCGACACCGCCACCTTCTGGTAGCGCGCCAGAATATGAAGTGTCCTATTCTGGCGAGTCGTCTTCGCGAGATGTTATGCTGAGTAACCAGCAGGAGGATATCTCGGCGCTTAAGGATATGGTGAAAGGTTTGAGTGCTCAGCTCTTCGATCTGCGCAACCTTCATCAGCCAGGCCTCAACGCCGCTCCTGTCCCTGAGGACAAGCATCTCCCTTTGTCGCCCGCTGGTGGGCGACGTCCTTTGCCTAGTCTTTCTTATATGACTAAGGGGCTTTCCGCGGACTCGCACTTTTCTGGTAAATCTGACCAGGAAGGAAATTGGGACGAGTTTTGTTCGAGAATTAAGCCGTCTTTACGCCACCCTTCTCTAGCACTGCTGCTTTCGGCGTCTACTCCGCTCCAAGAGGTGAGGGAGGATAAACATTATCTTGAGGAAGCGAATCAACTGTTTTATGACTTCCTCTGCCGCGTTACCACGGGTACTGCGAACGCTCTTGTTCGCAGCTACGAAGAGCATTCTGACGGTCACGGAGCTTGGCGGGAACTGGCCCAATTGCGACACAACACCAGCGCTGTCTACTTCATCACTCAGGTGGACAGGCTGCTGTCGCTACCGAATCATTTCTCGAGACTTGCCCCTCCTCTTTCCACGTTTTTGGAGTCGAAGGAGACACTTCGTTGTATACGCGAATACTCCGCGAATACGCGCGTTACTCCTTCTGGCAAGCCTCTGTGTATGGAGACGGTTGAGACCATCTTTTCTGCCATGGCTATTGTACGACTGCACCCAGACTATATGCTCCTCAAGTCCAAATTCATGTCTGAGGCCATGCCGACCGCGAGTGTGCTGTCGGCCCACGTCACATCTCACTACGACACCATACTCGCCCCGCGTGCTGTTGGGACGCGCTGTGCTCTCGCAGTGAACCACACCGGCGACAATTCTGAATCTGAGGTTGCTGTCAAAGTCCCGTGCCCTGTCTGTCACAGGCGTGGGCACTCTGCTAAGGACTGTTTCATCAAGAACGTTGAGAAGCGGGATGCGTTCTTCAAGACGGCTTCGCCGACTACCAAGGCGGCGATTCTCAAGAGGGTGGCTGACTACGAGAAGCATGGTAGCTTACCGAAGCCTGGTGAACATCTTGGTGCTGCAGCTGGGAAATCTGAGCTTTATCCTGGACTGTATGAGGCTGGTGAGGTCCTTTTTGCCATTCGGGAGGCTAGTACATCTGACTTACACCCTGGTCTGGACGAGACTGGTGAAGATATATATGCCAGTGACTACGGTTCTGGGCTATTGGAATCTGGTTGTGATAGCATCTCTGGCTCGCTGACCTCTTGTCCAGCCTTGGGCCAGCTATCAACGTATCAGGACTCCGAGCTGGTGGAGCTCTCGTTGTGTGAATTTCTGGAAGGTGAACACTCTGCTCTCAGCTCAGGGTCAGGTGAGAGTGTTATATCCCACACTGCTGGCGAGGCGGAGCAGCACTCTGGTAATCTCAGCATCTCTGGGTCGCTGCCTTCCAGTTCGACCCTGTGCGAGCACTGGATATGTGGTCGGGGCTCTGTGCCTGTGGGGTCCCAGCCACGTGAGTTCCCAGTGTTCAATTACTACTCTGTCCTGACGGAGGTGGGCGAGCCTGAAGTTGTTATATCCCACACTGCTGGCGAGGAGGAGAAGCACTCTGGTACTGGTGAGACTTTATTTGCTCTCTGTGGGAGTGGGCAATCTGACTTATACCCTGGCCTGGAGGACACCGGTAAGGCTTTATTTGCTCTTGGTGAGGGAGGGCAATCTGGTAAATCTGCCTTTGTGGACCCTCCATCCTCTGGACTCGCCCTCTCCGACAATTATTCAGTGCTGGACAGAGTGTTGGCGGTGCCTACTGATGATACTGCTCGCTGTGCTAAGGTAGCCGGGGGGGTGGTGGATCCTGACCTGCGAGTTGCGCCCCGCTCCACTATGGACAAGAGCGCTGTTCTGGATTGTGGCGCCACCAAGCACATCTTCGACTCTATGAAGGTGTTCACCGAGGATGATGATGGTGACCGCTTTGGTGACAACTTTGATGACTCCATCCCCGATCTGGACTCGGGCTCCGACTCGCATGAGGATGATGATCCCGAGGCTTGTCAGGTTGGACTATCTGGACATCCTGAGCTTTATCCTGGACTACGAGTGGATATCTTGACAACCTACCCCGTGATGATCAAATGAAGATTGAAGGGGCACCATCCCCATAAACTGGAGCTGAAGGGGCACCATCCCCATATCACTGGAACTGAAGACTGAAGGGGGCACCATCCCAAAGACTGGAGCTGGAGCCAGAAGACTGAAGGGGCACCATCCCAAGGACTGGGCATTGCTGACTGAAGGGGCACCATTCCCAAGAACTGGCAGTAGGATAACTAGACAGTCACCCTTTAGAAGGGGTGTTGGAATCTGCAGTGTCTGCTGATCAGTTTGATGTAAAGCATGACTGTCTAGGCCCTGTACAGCAGTCAGGATGATCAAACCCTGAAGAAACCCTGAAGAAACCCTATGAAACCCTTAGATCTAGATCTAGATCTGCTGAACTAATCGTGGCCGTTGGATCACATGATGACCATCGGCAAGACACAGTGTGTAATAGTTCACGGCCCATCGCAGACGTGTCACTGCAGTCGTTATGAACTTGGCAGTGGCACGTCATAACTAACTAAATAGCGAACTTTCACTTAGACTGGCCAATCAGTAATGATTGAGCGCTAAAGTTCGTGGCGTTTCAAGCTGCGAACTACTATATCTTTTGAGAATGAAAGTTTACGCTCGCTTGTTGCAAATAACCCGACTCTGAATTCCAAAACTTGGCCGGGTGACGCAGAACTGCCCGTCGCTTGGCCGGGTGACGCAAAACTGCCCGTCGCTTGGCCGGGTGACGCAAAACTGCCCGTCGGCAGCGCCGGGTGACGCAGGACTACCGTCGCTTGGCCGGGTGGCCTTAAGGACTGCCATTGGCAACAGCCGAGACCGAAACAGCTAGCCCGTCCGCTTGGCCGGGTGGCCCTTAAGGTACCCAGCCCGTCGCTTGGCGGAGAGCGCCAAAACAGCCGTCGCTTGGCGGGTGATACAGAACAGCCCGTCGCTTGGCGGTGACGCAAAACTGCCGATCGCTTGGCCGGGTGACGCAAAACTGCCCGTCGCTTGGCACGGTGACGCATGGAACTGCCCGGTAAGCTTGGCCGGGTGGACATGGAACAACCGTCGCTTGGCAGGTGACTAGCAGAACAACCCGTCGCTTGGCGGGTGACGCAGAACAACCCGTCGCTTGGCCGGGTGATGCAACCCGTCGCTTGGCCGGGTGACGCGACAGCCCGTCGCTTGGCGGGTGGCCCGCCAGAACTACCCGTCGCGCTTGGCGGGTGACGCCAAAACAGCCGTCGCCTGGCGGGTGGCCTTCAGAGCAGCCCATTAAAGCAGCCGGGTAGCGCAGAGGCGCAGCCCGTCAGCCTTGCCCGGCCGGGTGCGCGCAAAACAGCCCGTCGCTTCGCCGGGTGACGCAAAACAGCCCGTCGCTTCGCCGGGTGACGCAAAACAGCCCGTCGCTTCGCCGGGTGACGCAAAACTGCCCGTCGCTTCGCCGGGTGATGCAACAAAAGTCATTCATATAATGAAACGAGACCTGGCATACACCATAGATGGAGGACACACGAAGCGTAACGTAGTTTGTTGTTAACCGGGCACCACACCATGGAGGAGCGTGCGATGCGGGTCATTCGTGTTCTTCAGATTATCGGTGAGGGTGGGAGGGCCTGCACAGAATTTTGGGGGAGGCATGGCCATTAACGATGGTCTCATAACGCTCATACACTCCCAGGTGCGGCACTTGTACTTGAAGGCGCCGCACTGTTGCACCGATTGCTGCATAGATCACCACCTAGATACTAGCTAGATGCTACCTGGGTTATTGATCTCAGAGGGCAGGAGGCCTGACCAGAAGCCGTGCCCACATGGCCGCACTCGAAGACATGCCCACGTCTGCATACTCGAAGCCGTGCCCACATAGCCGCACTCGAAGACATGCCCACGTCTGCATGCCGAGCCGTGCCCACATGGCACTTTCGAAGACATGCCCACGTCACCATACTCGAGCCGTGCCTTGGCGCACTCGAAGACATGGCCACGTCACCATACTCAGCCATTTGCCACATGGCGCACTCGAAGACATGCCCACGTCTGCATACTCCAGGCCGTGCCCACATAGCGCACCAGGAACATGCCCACGTCCTGCATACTCGAAGCCGTGCCCTGTAGCCGCACTCGAAGACATGCACGTCTGCATACTCGAAACCCGTGCCCACATGGCCTCACTCGAAGACATGGCCACGTCTGCATACTCGAAGCCGTGCCCCACATGGCCGCACTCGAGACATGCCCACGTCTGCATACTCGAAGCCTGGTGCCCACATAGCCGCACTCGAGACATGCCCGTCTGCATACTCGAAGCCGTGCCCACATAGCCGCCACTTCGAAGACAATGCCCACGTCTGCATACTCGGCCGTGCCCACATGGCGCACTTTCGAAGACATGGCCGTCTGCATACTCGAAGCGTGCCCCACACGCAGCCGCACTCGAAGACGTAGCCCGTCTGCATACTCCCGGCGATGCCCACATAGCCGCGCCGAGAACATGCCACGTCCTGCATACTCGAAGCCTGAGTACCCACATGGCAGCTGCTCGAAGACATGCCCACGTCTGCATACTCAGCCGTGCCCACGCTGGCCGCACTCAGGCATGCCCACGTCTGCATGCACCTCGGCCGTGCCCCCACACCCAGCCGCACTTGAGGGCATGCCCACGTCTGCATACTCGAAGCCGTGCCCACATGGCCGCACTTGAAGACATGCCCATCACCTTGCCCGATTATAGCAATGAGCTCAGACTCCAAGTTGCACGCACCCGCACAGAGAGAGGAGCTCGTGACAGCCAGCGTGGACAGCTTCAGTCTTCATGGTTCCTCAGGTGTAAGCAGCGGGCGTGCCATAGGATGCTAGAGGGTGCAGCACAGGTTGGGTTGTGGACTACCTCAGTGCACGATGGTGTGCCTATGTGTCAAGCATTTGGTGTGCCGCCGAGGAGGTGCCGGATGGCGTTTATTCGTGTGCGAGGGAGCGCAGGTCACGGACAATGTCGCGGATACAGATGGGGGAGGCCTTATGATCTCGAACTCCGGGCTTGCCTTGGATACGTCCGTCATCTCCAGGAACATCGGCGATGACGGTGGTGGGGTATGCGTAATCAATGGCGTGATGCACATCAGAAACGCCTACCTCTCAGACAACGCAGCCAGGCACAGCATGGGGGGCGCCATCTACTTTGCCTCCGGCACGTTTGGGGAATTGCGTGGGACCATGTTTACCCAGAACTTGGCCAACGTGTTCGGAGGGGGCATCGCGCTGAACGGCGGCAGCCGCTTGAACGTGTCCGAGGGCTGCCGCTTCCGGGACAACCTGGCCCAGTATGTCGGGGGCTCGCTGTTCGTCACGACGGCGCTGGTCAACATTTCGGAGAGCCTCGTGGAGGAGAGCTATTCGCCAATTGAGGGGGGAGGCATGGCCCTAGACAACGACGCCTCCGTGCTCGTCTCTGGCAGTGTTATCCGCAAGAACAAGGCGGCTACCGGAGGCGGGATCCACTGCAACCGCAAGGTGTTGCTCATGCTCGATCAGGTCCGGCAGCTCGCGCCCCGCTCAGAACAAATGATGCGCGCTGCTCGGGCGTGCGAGGCTCTGTGCGTGACTGCGGGGTTCCCATCGAGGGTGTGTGGTGCATCAGCCTCGCCGACGCTGGAGGTGGACTCACGCTGCGGAGTCCGCCCGTCTTTGCTTCGATGCCACAAGCACGAGTGGCGCGCAAAAAGAGGTCCCGGAGGAATGTGGGCAGCCCGGCCTGCCCGCTTGCACTCAGCCTGCCGCCTGCGAGGGCCGAAGGGCGCTTTTGTGCGTCTGCGGCTGCGTCTGTGGACGCATGGTCTCATTGCAATTTCCTCTGGTGATCCATGCCACCAATGCTTGGTGTGCACATCATGTGGGCCGCCCGGGGGGCACCCCACCACCGCACGCTCACTCCGCATTACCCAGGTGTTGGTGCGTTGCACAACAGTAAGTACTTGCTTTGTGTAGTTGGCCGACGTTAACCAATCACCACCGCTGGAAGTACTAGCCACCGGTACCCTAAGTCCCCTTGGGTTGTATCTCGCCCAGACTTGAGTATACATCCTCTCAGTCTCGGTGGGGTCCCTGTCAGGCCCGCAGGAGACGCCCAAGGGAAGGGCACCCCCAATCCTGCCAAGTCCTGCCGTGCCCCTCCCGTGATGTGCCGTCACCACGTCTCCTGCGGTCTCACGTCCTGGGTGACGCCTGTCACCACCCCCCACAGGCTGCATGTGCCCCGAAGCCGCGCCATCTCCAAGCCGCCCCCTCGCTCGGAGCCACCTGCTCACTCGTCGCCGTCATGCCAACGACTCCGCGCAGTGTCACAATGGCGTGTCGTCACCCCCACACTCGGAGCCACCTGCTCACTCGTCGCCGTCATGCCAACGACTCCGTGCAGTGTCACAATGGCGTGTCGTCACCCCCACACTCGGAGCCACCTGCTCACTCGTCGCCGTCATGCCAACGACTCCGTGCAGTGTCACAATGGCGTGTCGTCACCCCACACTCGGAGCCACCTGCTCACTCGTCGCCGTCATGCCAACGACTCCGTGCAGTGTCACAATGGCGTGTCTTGGCCCCGCCCTGCACGGGTAGATTTCATAAGTATGATGACTTGCTGAGAAGCTCTTGCATCCGTCCTGTTCCCCTGAGGTGGTTGATGGGGCTGGCCTCGGCGGGTGTGTCTCACGCCGCTCGGTGGGTGTGTCTCACGCCGCTCGGTGGGTGTGTCTCACGCCGCTCGGTGGGTGTGTCTCACGCCGCTCGGTGGGTGTGTCTTACGCCGCTCAGTGCGCTGCAGTGCAGACTTTGAACAAAGCAGATGGGCGAGAGGCTGTGCATGGGCGTAGCTACAAATAGGTTGTGCTTCTACGCCGTGTGTCCAGCCAGGGGACTGCCATCATCCCGGGACACACCGCCATCGGTACAACATGCGCGCGCGTGGGGGGGTCGTGTTTCGCTCCCTCAGCAACATCACAGTCAGCGGCAGTACCTTCTTTGGCAACTGGGCGCTGGAAGCCGGCGGCGCGATAGCGGCGGACAGTAGCGTCCAGCAGATAGAGATTGAGAGCTCGAAGTTTCAATTGGGGCAGGCGATGACTGGTGGGGCGATCTTCCTAGACTCTGACTGCTGCACCAACGGGGTGGAATTCACAGAGCTCTGCTTCGCCAACCACAGCGCCGAACTTGGAGAGAACATCTTCTGGGTCTACACGGTGCGCTGCCCACCTCGGGCGATGCATCCCGATCCCTCGGAACCCTGGCTGTGCGCTGTTCCGATGGGGTCTGGCCTGGGTCCGTGATGGGCGGATGTGCGAGCGTGGGCCGTGGGCCTGGTGCATACGTACACATCTGCCCGTGTGGCTCGGGCAGAGCTCGCCCACTTCCAGGGAAGCGTCACCGGCGGGCTGCCTAGGGCGTTACGTCTGTCCTCACAAGCAGCCCTGGCCGTGGTGGGTTGATCAGGACAACATCACCATGGTGCCAGACTGCGTGGACTGCGTGTGCCCAGCCGACACGGCGCTGCTCAGAACTACCGCGGTGGAATACTCTGTAGAGCAAGGGGGCTCCGCAGTCCCGGCGGAAGGGGTGCACGCCCGAAGTGGCCACGCCATCTTCCCGGCCTTGAGTTACATCGCCCGCGACTTCTACGGCAACCTCACCTGGACGCCCCAGCAAGCGAACAACGTGGCGGTGTCCCCAAACAGCAGCAAGATGACCCTCACCGGGCTGACCGTGAACCAGTACATGAGAGACAAGGGCGCGGAGTTCAAGGACCTCACGGTGACTAGCGATCCGTCGAGCGTCGTGCAGCTGAAGTTCAGTCCTTTCCTCTCCCTTTGGAACGACGTGGCGCTCCAGGTGCGGGCCGCCTCGAGAAGAGCGCGCCTTGCGGGGCCGAGAGCTGACGCTGCGCAGCCTCCTCAGAGGGGGGGCAGCGCCGGGTGGTGCGAGCCAAGAGCTGGTGAACGGAGTCGCGCTGCCGAGGCCCCTGGCGAGATACTAAGCACAGCAGCAGATAGCGTAGACGCGGCTACGCTATCTGCGGCGCAATGGCGAGCGCTGAGTTTGCTGTGGGGTGTGCGATGAGTTCGCTGTGGGGGCGTGGGATGAGGTTTGCTGTGGGGCGTGTGATGAGTTCGCTGTGGAGCGTGCGATGTGTTGCTGTGGGCGTGCGATGAGTTTGCTGTGGGGCGTGTGATGAGTTCGGCTGTGGGGGTGTGATGAGTTCGCTGTGGGGCGTGCGGTGAGTTCGCTGTGGGGCGTGTGATGAGTTCGCTGTGGGCGTGTGATGAGTTTGCTGTGGGGCGTGGGATGAGTTTGCTGTGGGCGTGTGATGAGTTCGCTGTGGGGGTGATGAGTTCGCTGGGGGCGTGGGATGAGTTCGCTGTGGGGCGTGTGATGAGTTTGCTGTGGGTGGTGTGACGCGGTGGCGTGACGGGGGGGCGCCACATGGCATTTTGCACAAGAGGGCTCAAGCCGTCATCCGGAACAGGTGGTGGGTTGCTCATGGCGCTCCGCCGCGTGGTGGAGGGAGCGCGGAGAATCCGAGAATAGGCGCGCATCCCTTGATGGCCTGGAACCGTGGATCGAACCAGGGTTCAGGTCAGGGATGGAGATAGTGTGAGAGAGGGAGAGAGAGAGTAGACCTCAGATCCTTTTCATATCGCCAAGAGGGCGCCTCCGCAAAACCCCCCGAGCCCCCCATCCCCAGGACAGTGGGCCCAGCATCACCCCAAGTCCCCTCAGGGTGCTGGGTCGCCTCGCGCCTTCCACGGCCTCCCACCGGACCCGAAGCTGGCAGCGTCCCGGTCATGCCCAAATGCAAGCCACCCCCTCCTCGCCCACGGTCCGGCAGGCCACTCGGCATGTCCTCGAGGGCCCTGGCGCTGAACCCAGGGGAGCACCGCCACAAGCCACTGCCACGGCAGCGGCGAGGGTGCTGGCGTCCGCCAAGTCCTCTGCGCTTCCCGCCACATCAGCATTCCGTAGGTGCGTCTGAACGCGTCGCGCGCCTCAAGGTTGCCGCCACAGAGCCTGGCACCGGCCTGCGGAGCTGGGCATCGCCGTACAAGCTCTCCGTCAGGCCCTCCTGAGGGGTGGGCGGAGAAGGGGAGGGTGAGACAGAGAGGGAGGGACCGAGGGAGCTGGGGGACTGACGGATGCGCTGCTCCCAGCTTGTTCGCGGATCACCAGTCGCGGGAGAGGAATTGAGATGGTACGGCGGCTGGCGCTCGGGCTGCCAGGTGGTGCTGCGCCCGTGCATGAAGGGCGACGTGTACAGCGAGGCCACGAAGCAGTGCACAGTGTGCCCGGCAGGCTCGCTCAAGTTCTCTAACGACACGACAGCGTGCAGCGCGTGCAGCTCGGAGGGGCTCGAGTGCCCAGGCGGGAGCAACTTCACCCTGCTCGAGGGCTACTGGATGTCGACCCGCTGGGTACGCGCGCACTGCGCCGATGGCGACGCGGGGTGCATGCTGGACCGCGTCTACGAGTGCCCGATGGCGGCGGCGTGCGCCTCCCCGACCTCCGACACCGGGCGGCGTAGCGCGGACGGGGTGCCGTACATCCAGGAGGAAGAGCTCTGCGCGGTGGGGTACCGCACGGACGTCGTGCTGTGCGACGCCTGCGACTCGGGGTATTATCGCCGGTCGGACGAGTGCCACAGATGCCCTCGCGCCTGGGTCGCCTGGATCCGCTTCCTGGGAATCCTCGGCGTCGCCGCTGCCATAATTTGGCTGGTGATGCGGATATACCGCATCTACAGTCTCGGGCCAACTATCGTCAACCGCTACATGACTGTGACCCTCTCAAGCCTGCTGATAGGCAGCCTGCAGATTGCCGGGCAGACGGCTGCAGTGCTCCCGAGGGCATCCTTCCCGTACGGTTACGAGGACTTCCTCATGACATCCACCACATGCGTCAACCTCCCGCTCGTGCCGTGGCTGGCGCTCCCCTGCCTCATGGAGTCCGTGGGGCTCTCGGGGGTCAAAGGAGTTGGAGGCTTCTACTGGGAGTTCACCTTGTTTGCGGTGCTCCCCTTCGTGGTGTGCTTCCCGGTGGCGGTGGCGGTGCTCAGGCAGCTGTGGCAGGACTCCAGCCACTCCACCAGGGCCCGCCGGTGGTCGTACGTGCCTGCTCAATTTGCGTCAGGCCTCACGACGCGACTTGCCGGCCTTCTCCAACGTTCCACCATACCTCGCGGGAGGCAGCCCCCTCACGACTCCGACCATGAAGACCATGATGTGGCTCTAGAGCTGGCGGAGGCTGACAGCGTGGCAGTTCATCTGGAGGAAGCCAATGGCGTGGCAGAGGAGTTGGCGAAGGCCGATGGTGCGGCGGTGGAGCTGGAGGAGGCTGACAGCGTGGCAGTGGAGCTGGAGGAGGAGGCCGACAGCGTGGCAGTGGATCTGGAGGAGGCCAACGGCGCAACGGTGGAGACGAGGAGGGCAGCGCCCCAAGAGGGTCCGGGCTTTCTCCCCGAGGGACCCACAGCCGCCGCAGGTGGGCACCAGAAGCAGCGGAGCAGGACGAAGCAGCCGTACGTGACCGCACCAGAGGACACAAGCGCGGACCTGCAGGTGTGCTGAAAATGCCCGCGTGGTGACAGCCCGGTCATCAATGCTAGGGGCTCGATTGTGCTAGCACTTCCCTTTGGCAAGGAATCACTGGCAGTTGCGGTGCTGGGGGGACGTGGGGTGGGGATGTGGCGGTGCATATCTGCCCGAAGCAGATGCTGGGATGGCGGCGGGGTGTGGATGTGTGCGATGCCCCTGTTAGACACGGGGTCAGAGGCATGGGGGGCGGCAGGGGCGTTGGGGAGGGGTTTCCCACCGTATGAAAGGTTTTCACGTGTTAGGGCCAGCATTGGCATGGAAGCGAGCTCGTGTTACCCCCTCATTTGGCGCCGCAGCCTTCGCCATGGCAGGCATTAGATGGGCGGGGGAGAGGGGTGGATTGGTCAGGTGCTCGGCCCCGCAGTTGGGGCGTTTCTGGTATTCTTTCACCCAACCTGTGCGACCAATGTGCTTCAGCTGTACGAGTGCGAGCGCGTGTATGACGTCCGCGAGCAGTATTTCCTTAAAAGTGATCACGATGTCGAGTGCTTCACGTCCGTGTGGTACGCGTCTGCTGCCATCTCCGTGGTGATCGCGGTCACCTACTTTTTCGGCCTGCCCTGCTTCCTTGCCGCAGCCCCGCACTACTTGCGCAAGCACCTCCTGGTGCGCCGCAGGGACTCGGGGGCCTTGGTGTACGTCCACGAAGACCAGCTTATAGACGATGCAGCCTCGCTGTCCACTATTGGTATGATGGATAACCCACTAGTAGTGAATGAAGCCTTCAGCCATGACCTCCCTCGCAATGGCTCGATGTCTTCCATGGCCATGTCAGATGACCATCTCCCTATGATGCTGGTCTCGTCGCACTACTTCGTGGAGGAGGAGCTGCGCGTATACGTACATCTGCAGTATGACACCGAAGATGAAGGGGGCAATTTGAAGTCGGCCTTGAATACAACGTGGGCGTGGACGCTGCTTGGGCCCTTCATGTCCCCCTTCAAGGAGCAGTACTATGCATGGTAGGCGCTGCTTCCGGGGCCCGCCACTCCCGCATCCGCCTTTTCACCTCCTCGCCTTAATCCTATGCCAGGCGTCATTTTGAGGCGGGCAAGGGCTGTGGTGAGGTGTATGGAGGGTAATGGCGAGTGATCGTGTGACGGTGTGAGGCGGTGTGATGGGGCCTTAGTAGGGTGCTAAAGGAGGTCCCAGCTTGCAGCTTCATGAGGTGGCCTTGCAGTGTGTGCGCTGTGGTGGAGAGCTGATGGCTATCCTTTGCTGTGTTATGTTGGAAACTTGTAGTCGCCATATGTGGCAAGGGATGTTGAGGGGGGAAATGGCACTTTCTTCCCCCTCGACGCGGCCTACCAATATCTCCAAACTAAATCTGCAGGGGACCGTCCTCATTACCCCGCTGCTAAATGCGTGGATTTCGCAGTCGCTTGCCTTGAAACTTTCTTTCGCCCAGCAATAGCATTGCTAAGCGCCCCTACAATTTCCCCACAGGTATGCGTTTGATATGCTCCGGAAGTTATCGCAGACATCGCTGGTGACAGTGATCCAGCTGATTAACCCCGACTACGACCTGTTGTACATATTGCATATAACTGCCTTAGCGCTCGCAGCCCACGCACACTTCAGTCCCTACAAGAACTACCTCGTCAACGCTCTTCAGAGCATTCTGCTGATGGACCAGCTCGGCACCGTGATCGTGTGCCTTGGGCAGCGATACCAGCCAGACAAGGTAGGTTCCTGGATGTGTTGGCTGTCGATAATCACGCTCTGTGTCATTAGTCACACTCCAGAGCATGTGTGTGATGGTTTTGGGGTTGATTGTGGACAAAGCCATGTTGGCTCCGGCTCAATGGCTCATATGGCCGATGTTCTTGAATCAGGGTAGCTGAGTTTGCACTTCGGTTGTTTTCTTTTACTTGCTCTTGTTCCCTGCCCGTTCCAGTGGAGGCATGAATGTCGTGCTTGCAACGTGTGTTGCATGTTATTGGCGCACGTGTGTCATGGGGTGCCAGGCGGGCTCCCTCGTGGTAGGCGTCATGGTGATCTTGATCAAGGTCCTGTTGTGGTCCCTTCTCATCCTGCTCATTACCACCTGGTTCTACACAGAGTTCTGCAGCCCCAATGATATGCACCCAGCAATACGAAAAGTGCTTGACATCTTCCACAAGGTGCACCAAGACCTCGAGAAGAGGTGCCGTGGAGGCTCTAGAGACTTAGGTCGGGTTCCGTCTATTCGGAGGGAGATGCAACGGCGGAGGAACGCAATTCTTGACCAGCGGGTGCATCAAATGGTAGTATCAGACCTTGCAACTGTTGGACGAGGTGGCACACGGAGCTTGATCAGAAGAACAATGATAGATCGTTCATCGGCCGTAGATGACTTGGCCGAGATTCCGGATGCCTGAGGTATCAGCGATGGTAACACTTTGTATGATGGCTTTCGTAGGTGGCACAGCATAAGACATAATCACCCGTCCGGGTAATCGTCGAACCGTAGTGGAGATGCGAAATCTGCTTTGAGAGCACACTCACGAGGCCTCTGCTAAATTTCCAGCAGGCGGATCCGACGGGCTGCCTTTTATCAAACCGGTGGACACCATACAGTACGGTAGTCATGTATGTCAAAGTTTTACGCAGGTAAAGTTTGTAAGCATTTTACGCAGATGATGATGCGGGACAGCATGAGGATGCCTAATCAGCTGACAAGCTCAGATAGCGGTCATATGTAAACGGGTGATGATCACTGATCAGCTTTAAATGGCTATATACTGCCAAGACAGTCATGTCGTTCAGAAATGCCGACCATGCTACATCGGTGTCCATTGTTTTACGGCGTGATATGTGCCATTGCGAGACGCCGTTGAAAGCATGACAATTAGCTGATCGTAAAAGCATACGCATTTGCTTTGATTCGTGGAAGAAATGCTTGTCTTTGAACAATTTCGAGTTGGGGGACACTTTTTCTTCTAGAGCAAACGAATGCATGGCTCAAAATTCGATATGAGCGCATTCATGTGTTGAACAATTACACATCGCCAAATACAGGAGTGGGGTGCACGTGGCAGGACGTAAACATGCGGGTACACGTATAACATGTATTAATCGACAGCACCCATGTGGAACCACTTTACAGGCGTGTGCTTGCGGGTGGCATCTGTCACGTCATATGCGAGTGATGCATTCAGTGACATGTATTGTCCTACACTTTATCACCATCGTTCATGAGTTTGATGTGGTTGCATTCGTCATATGTTCGATATTGGAGTGCATAAATGGCTTGGTCCTAAGCCGGGATCCCCATACCTCCACTCAGTCATACGTGGGTGAAAAATACTGTAAACAATTGTCAAGTGAGAATTTAACAGTCATTCTACATTAACAGACAGTATGTGATCAATTCAGAATACATTGGAATTTAACGCAATAATACTGTGTAAGCACATATATGATTTGTTTTCATGCATCCCAGACCGGTTTCGTCCCCCGCCAGGGCACTCTGCAGTGCTGGGTTTGTTTTCAAAGTGAGACACCAGCGCCACAAAAGTCCTAAAAATTCAAACAGGTCGGGATGGAAGATGACAGGGCTCCACAGCTGCAGTGTCACAGGCAGGTCGCTGCTGGCAGTGTCACAAGTAGTGAAGGTCTATGAGCTTAGTCTCTTTCCACAGTCTGCCCGGCAGAACCCGCCAAGTGGGAACTTGTGTGACATCCATCTTATAGCTCTGCACAGCCAAGTGTCAGGATAACCCTGTCTCTGAAATTTCAACCGGAGCTGGAGCAGGGAGCGAATGAGCATGTCAGCAGCCGACGAGGAGTGCGACTGTATATGCGGTGCACGAAAAAAATTGCAGTGACTGCCTGTCGGCTTTCAGGGTAAGCAAAGATCCACCTGACAACGGGAAGGCACGGGTCCGCTCAGGAAAAGATTGGCCGCCCTCATTTTGAAGGAGCTGTCTGGCTGATGCTCTGCCATCAGTGAAAGAAATTTACACGCCACATTATTCCAGGAAGTCTGGCAGATCACAGTCATCGCCGGCAGAGGCTGTGAGTAGTACCCACATTCCCTCCACGACGTAATCGTTCTTTTACCTGCATAATTCCCTCCGTGGTCGCTTCCACTCGGAGTGCGTGTTGCTAAGGGTCATCACCACTGTCAGCCAGTCATCAGCCTGCCAATAGATTGAAAGGATAAATCGTCGGTCACGCTCGTCAGCAGCTCTGTAGGATTCTCGTTCACCGTCGGTAAGCCCAGACACACAGAGTCGTAGAGGGGCTGTCTGGTCCCCCCATTGATACCTATCCCGCGGGTTTGTCTCACAAAAACCCTCGCGATCCAGACAAAATTGTGCGGCAGTGAGAGGTGCATCCCCGTTTACAGCTTCTTTAGGGTCACTCGGATAGCAGTGGTGTTAGACAGGCATTTCGTCCACCAGAGCACTCCCCATCGCCCACTTCTTGTCACCAACAGTGATCCCGTTGAGTTGTGAAGTGTTGACGCCTCCGCCTCCACTGTTTACTCAATCGCCACTTCGCCACGGTTTGCTCATAACAACGTTAGAAACCCGGTCTTTAACGTCGAAGGCTTTGCCGCGGATCCCCATGGTGTCTCGCGTGCTGTGTCGTTGCACTGCTGGAACCAGTGCATTATCAAATGCGTGCCACCACAGGTAATAAAAACAGTCACCGATCTCGCCGACGAGGAAGTTCATCGCCCCGCCGGTTACTGTATGTTCTGAAGTCTGGCCATCGTGGTGCTCGGCGTGTATGCTGATTACTGCTGGCGGACGATACTTCTACATATCGGGGTCCTTGTCCTTCAGAAGCGCATACAACTTGAAGTTAGCATAGATCTCAGCCGCGTGTCGAACTCGGTAATCGTCTGGACTCCAAGCTATCTGAACTGCGCTGCCAGCTGGATCCCCAGCACTGTTTCGGGCACTGTGCCTAGCACGACAGCGTTGAAATGGGGAAAATGATTCCGCAGGAATTAAAAAAACGAGAATCGGGATATCGCCCGCTGGAGTCGCCGAGCTGAAGGCATATCAGAATATCAAAAGCAAGGCATAAGCAGAGATGTTATACCTGTTTACCAACGAAGCCTGATTTCCTTGGACGGTTCAAAATGGGTCTGCGGAAATATTCTTTACGCTTCCTTTCAGATACCACCTCATTATCACGATGCTTTAAGCTGATACGACTTTCAAGAGATTCGATTGTGTTACTCCTCTCCTGGAACGGACGCTTGGATGAAGTTTGTTTTATGCGTGTATCTATTTGTATGATATTGTGGTTTTCCCCGCATTGCCTATTTGCACAAGCTTGTGTACCATTTTTTGATATCTGAGATTTTTCCGTATACTTGTATCGAGAATAATCATTTGAATTGGAGGTGCATGCGTCGTCTAAATTTTTGAAGAAATGAATTCATGAACGAAGTTGTCGATGATAAATCAAGTAGGCAGTCTGATGCTCGATCCTACAATAATTAGATACTCGATATTCATTGGTCTAAAATATTAGAAAGCAGTCATGAGAAAATTCCCTGGTCATCGGCGTCATCATGTTTCCGATATTCAGAATTCGATCGAGATGTAACGTAATGACTGGTCTAAAATTATTCAAGTTTGCGGGCATCGTCATTCGGTCATCTTGATCTAAAACGAAAGTACATAGCTTCTTTATTTCAGTCGCAAGGCCCTTTTCTTCGTTGACCGAAGAAAAGTAGCGGCTGCGTAGGTAATATGCCTTTGGTTGCCCGCGAATTACTTGTGCTTCAGTAGCTATTTTTTAATCTTGATGTTTTTTGCTGCTTTCTTTGGCAAGCTATTTTCTGCGTGCGTGTCCGCGGATTACTCACGCTTTAGCTCTCCGCTCATTATGCACTTTGCGATACTGAATCCGCGGAAGGAAGTCTTTTCTTTATCTTGACGCTCTTTGCTGCTTTTCTTGAGAAGCTATTTTCTTCGTGCTTGTCCGCGGTTTATTCACGCTATACCTCTCGCGCATTATGCTATTTGCGATACTGAGATCCGCGGAAGGAAGTCTTTTGTTTATCTTGACGCTCTTTGCGGCTTTTCTTGAGAAGCTACTTTCTTCGTGCTTGTCCGCGGATTACTCACGCTTTACCTCTCCGCGCATTTTGAACTTTGCGATACTGATACCAGGGAAGGAAGTCTTTTGTTTATCTTGACGCTCTTTGCTGCTTTTCTTGGGAAGCTATTTTCTTCGTGCTTGTCCGCGGATTACGCACGCGTTACCTCTCCGCGAATTATGCTATTTGCGAAACTGAATCCGCGGAAGGAAGTCTTTTGTTTATCTTGACGCTCTTTGCTGCTTTCTTTGGCAAGCCATTTTCTTCGTGCTTGTCCGCGGGTTACTCACGCTTTACCTCTCCGCGCATGGGCGGTACTGAATCCGCGGAAGCCTTTCCTGACGCTATTTCAGCTCGGCCGTTCCAAGAAAAAAAGCATATGCCTATCAGCACTGCCTATTCTTCGGGCGACTCATCC
>LGRX02034424.1:0-54244 GCA_001247695.2 Cymbomonas tetramitiformis | reverse complement strand
TGGCGTGTTTTAGGGAGAGAGGCGCAGGCTGTGGCGCGTTTTAGGGAGAGATGCGTAGGCTGTGGCGCGTCTTAGCGCAGGATGGATGCTCTGCTGGCTGTGGCGCGCTGCCTCGCGCCCGCCTGCTGTGCTGTACATCACACGTCCTGCCGCCCCCATGATGGTTCCCACGTGCCTGCTATGACCTGGCATAGACTTGTACCCATTGATCCTTGCATCCAAGCCATGTTGCCTGGCGGTGGCGTGCTGGAGGCTGCTCACTACGCGGGGTGTGGCTTTGTTTTGCTGATCAACCCGTGGGGCGGTGCTGCGGCTGCAGGCGGAGCTGGTGCAGGTGCGCGCTGGCGCGGTGGTGGCCCTGGCATCGTCCGGGGATGTGGAGGCGCAGCTGAGCGAGCTGGAGGAGACTCTGAGGCGCGAGCATGCCTCGCGCGAGGACTCCCTCACGGAGCAGCACAAGGCATTGGTGGGCAAGCTGCAGGAGGATCGTGACGAACTAGCCCGGCAGCTCTCTGCGGCGCAGAGCCAGCTTGCATCTACGGCTGTGGCGAGCCCGATTGCATCTACGGCTGTGGCGAGTCCGATGCTATCGTTGTCGCCGCTGGGAACCTCCGCCGCCCAGGCGCCAGGGACTCCTCTGGGAGGGGCTGCTGGAGCACCCTTGCCGGAGCTGGGGGCGATGCAGGAGCGTGTGACGCAGCTGGAGCAGGAGCGTGTGACGCAGCTGGAGCGGAGCGCAGCGGAGCTGCAGGGGCAAGTGGCGGATGTGGCGGTGCGGCGCCAGGAGGCCGAAGAGGAGTTGCAGAGCATCGGGGAGTACGAGGTTGGTGCGAAAGAGCGCCGCGAGCCCCTTGAGCAGGAGCTGGAGGGGGCGGAGGCGGAGGTGACAGAGCTGCAGGCGGAGCTGGAGTACATGCAAGAGCTGGTGGAGCAGGAAGAGGAGAACCCGGAGGTGGAGGAGGAGATACAGGAGCTGGTGGAGCAGATGGAGGAGGCGGAGGAGCGGCGCGCGGAGGTGAGGAAGCAGCTAGCTGGCGCGCAGAGCCACGAGAGGATGCTGCAGGAGCGCCGTGCAAAGCTCGAGGCGCTGATGCAAGGGCTGACGGAGGAGGGTACCGACTTGGAGGCCAGCCGCGTGAAGGTGCTGCGAGAGCTTGCCGAGGCGCAGGCGCAGATGGAGGCCCTCGGGGCGCCCAGTACACCCACTGCGGGGGCCAGCGTTGGGGCGGTTGCGCCTACGCAAGTCGCCCCCTCCACCAGCTCCACCACATACCAGGAGATCCATAGGCAGCTGCTGGCCGTGCAGGAGGAGGCTGCGGAGCTGCGGTCAAAGGTGGTGACCCTAGAAACGCAGCTGGCCACCCCGGAGAGGACCTCGCGGCCGGCGCCTTCAATCGCAGGCGGTGTGGAGGCACCTCCGATGCAGACACTTGAGCTCAGGAGTCTGAGCAGCGCGCCGCCCCCCGCAGGAAGCCCGCTGGCGGGGGCCGCTGCGGAGCTGGCGGCGGTGATGAGCCAGCTACAGGAAGTGCAGGCGAAGCTGGGCCCGATGGCAGCGACGCTGATGGAGGCGGAACTGGAGCGTGACGGAATCGTCGCCGAGCTGGAGATGCATGTGCAGGGCGCATCGGCTGCGGAGGAGCAGCTCGGGGAAGAGGAGGAGGAGGAGCTGCGCGCTGAGGTGGACGAGGCGCGGGCGCAGTGCACGAAACTCAGCGGCGAGGTCCAAGAGCTGCAGGCGGCAGAGAGCAACCTGCGCAGACGGGTGGCGGCTCTGCAGGCCTCCCTCCGCCAGGTGCAGGGTGAAGCCGAAGCGGGGGCGCCCTCCCCCGGCAGCCCGGAGCCGATGGCGGTGGCGGTGCTGGAGGAGCGGGTGCAGGAGCTGGAGGCGGAGCGTGACGCGCTGGACTCCGCCGGGCGTGCGCAGGAGGCCGCCGCGGAGGCCCTGGTGCAACAGACCGTGCAGCTGCAGGCGCGCCTCGCGGAGTCAGAGGCGGCCGCACTGCAGTCTGCCGCGGCGCAGGAGTCTCTGACCGAGGCTCAGGGGATGGTTTCGGTGAGAGCCCCCAGGGCCCCCTCCGCTCACAGCCCTGTAGCTTGGGGCTTGACAGGTGTTCACGGCAGGTTAGGGCTCCACGGTGTTGGCCGACGGAGGGTCGCATTGTGGCAGGTGGGGATGGTGCGTGGATGCGCCTGGACATTCTACGGGGGGCGGTGAGCGGGGAAGGGAGGACGGCGAGGGGACGGCGGTGAGGGGATAGCGAAGAGGTGAGGAGGAAGATACCCCTGAGGGTATGGCAGGGGTGGTGGTTGCAGGTGCTGGAAGAGGAGGTCGCATCGCTGCAGGAGACGTGCCGCGGGCGCGAGCTTCTGGTGCAAGAGCTCCAAGCCACCATCAAGCAGCACGAGGCGGCGGATAGCAGCCGGCGCGAGCGACCGGCAGCGGCGGCGCCGGCCCGGGTGACCCGGCGGGGAAGTATCGTGCGACGTGCGGAGATGGCGAAGCAGCTGCGGGAGCGGGAGCTGACCCTGGCGAAAACACGGGCGCAGGGGCAGAGCCTGACAGTGGAGCTGGACAGCCTGCAGGGACAGCTGCGCGGGATGCGGGACCGGCGTGGGCAACTCGAGGACGAGCTGAACCAGGCGCACCAGAACAAGGAGTGCATGCTGGCAGAGCTTGAGCAGCAGGAAGAGGACGAAGGCCCCTCAGGCTCCGCGAATACCTTGCTGGCGCAGCTGCGGGCGGAGCTGGAGGTTTCGAAGCGTCAGGTAGAGAGGCTGCAGGAGCACATCGACGCCTGCCGCGAGGATGAAGTGGACCTCAAGGAGCGGCGCGAGCAGCTCGGGTCTGAGCTGTACGACGCGGAGCAGCAAGCACTGGTGCACGCCCCCTCAGCCCGCGGAGCCTGCGAGCGTTCCCTGGGCCGGTGGGGCGCGGCTGTGCAGCCATTGGCGGAGGCGCGCGCCGGCCCCGGTGCGCTGCGCGCGGGCTACCGGGATGTGATGGAGATACTCTGACCTCGGAATGCAAACAGCACGGGATCGGAGCGAAAGGGAGCTCTGGTCTCCTGCAACAGCAGATGCCTGCGGAGGCGCCCTCACGCCTCGGGCAGCGGGGAGGCTCTGATAGAGCACTTTATTTGTCGTCTGTTCTGGGTTGCCAAGCTCTCCTCTGTATCCATATCCCCTCGGTGGAGGTTTCGCAGCAAAAGGCACGAGGTGTGAAAGACAGAAGGTGTGAAAGACAGAAGGTGTGAAAGACAGAAGGTGTGAAAGGCAGAAGGTGTGAAAGGCAGAAGGTGTGAACGGCAGAAGGTGAAAGGTAGAAGGTGTGAACGGCACAAGGTGTGAAAGGCAGAGAGGTGTGAAGGTACAAGGTGTGAAAGGCAGAAGGTGTGAAAGGCAGAAGGTGTAGAAAAATTTACAAGGTGTGAAAGGCAGAAGGTGTAAAAAGAGTACAAGGTGTGAAAACAGAAAGAGTGTAAAAGGCAGAAGGTGTGAAAATTTACAAGAGTGAAAAGGCAGAAGGTGTAAGAAGGTACAAAGGTGTGAAAGGCACAAGAGTGTGAAAGGCACAAGGTGTGAAAGGCAGAGAGAAGGTGTGAAAGGCACGAGGTGTAGAAAAACTGGGTGTAAGAAAACAGAAGAGTGTGAGTACGAAGGTGTGAAAAGCAGAAGGTGTGAAAGGTACAAAGTGTGAAAGGCAGAAGGGAAGGTGTGAAAGGCAGAAGGTGTGAAGGTAGAAGGTGTGAAAGGTAGAAGGTGTGAAAGGCAGAAGGTGTGAGCGGCCAGAAGGTGTAGAAGGTACAAGGTGTGAAAGGCAGAAGGTGTGAAAATTTTCTAAGGTATGAAAAGGCACGAGTGTGAAAGGCAGAAGGTGTAAGGCACGAGGTGTGAAAGGCAGAAGGTGTGAAAGGCAGAAGGTGTTCACACCTTCTGTGAAAGGTGTGAAGTGCAATGGCCATGCCAGGATGTTCTTTGGCCTCTTTCTGCCCCCCTCTCTCCCCCCCCCGGAGCTGCGCAGTGACTGCCTCCTGACTCGCCTTCCTCGGGGCCCTGGCGGCGTGCAGGTGCTTCAAGAAGAGATCCACCTCGTGGAGGCGGAGGCCAAGGCAGAAGACGAGGCGGGGTCTGAGGAGGAGCTGGAGGAAGCGGAAGCCGGCTCTGAGGAGAAGACTGCGACGTTGAAGGACACGCCACAGGTGTGAACCGGTGCCACACTCAGCGCCGCGGGCGTCACCGGGCATCCGGCAGCGCCTCTGCCCTAGTTGTCCGCGCGCTGTGATCGTCCGACTCCTGGTGCGCCTGGCGCCTCCTCCTCGGGGCCGCCCTTGCCGTGAGCAGTGATGTGATCACTCTCCCCTCCGCGAAGTCAGCGTGGCGCCTCCTCCTCGGGGCCGCCCTTGCCGTGAGCAGTGATGCGATCACTCTCCCCTCCGTGAAGTCAGCGTGGCGCCGGTGCTGAGTCTTGGCTACGGTGATCCTGGAGCCCCTGCCTCTTCTCACCAGGCCTGATCTCTGGAGCTATGCCCCTTGGACACTGCATGCAACAGCGTGGCCGCCCGGGCTCCAGAGACGGCCGGCGCCGGAGAGATGCTGAAATAAGGTTGGCCCAAGTTGGGCTGGGGTTCTGAGTGCGAGTGGGTTTGGGCGGGTGGCGCTGCAGCGGAGGAGTGATGAAGACGGCTCGCAGGCGCAGTGCGAGGCTCTGGAAGCGCAGGTGAGGGAGCTGCAGGAGCTTCAGGCGGAAAGCCTGCGCGCGAAGACTCTGCTGGAGCAGGACCTGCAGGAGATGTACGAGGAGCGCGACGCCCTGGAGCAGCAGCTCGCGAGCGGGGAAGCGCAGGCTGTGGCATCGCTCAAGCGAGCCGAGGCGGCGGAGGCTGAAGTAGAGGAGCTGCGGCAGGGGGCGCCGATAGAAGGAACTCCGTCTTCACCGGGGCTGGCGAGGCGGGTTGATGCCGCGGAGCGCCGAGTGGAGGAGGTGGAGGCCGAGCTGCAGGAGGTGGAAGCGGAGCTGTCCGCGCAGCGTGATAGCCGGCGTGAGATTGAACAGGAGGCGCTGCAGGTATTCCCCCTCAACTTGCCCCCAAAGTCATTGCTCACTCACTTCTGGACTCACTGTTGCCGCCTCGCTGCCACGTGGTCACAAGCCGCGCTGCCACGTGGTCACAAGCCGCACTGCATCGGGTGGCCTGCAGGAGGGGCCTGCAATCACGAAGGGGGCAGTGGGCGCCATTTCACTGTGGTTGAGTCGTGCCAGGCAGGTGCCTCCAGCTGGGACGGCTGCGTCCACATCAGCGGCGAGTGAGTGGGGAACGATGGGGCGGACGGGGTTGGTGTGGAGCAGGCTGAGGAGGAGAAGCAGGAGGCGGAGAAGGCCTTGGCAGCGAGCATTGTACGGTGTGAAGCGTTGGAAGCAAGCTTAGCGGAGCGGTCAGGCGGCGGCACCAACGAGGTAGATGGTGGCGGCGTGGAGGCGTCTGCCTTGCATGCAGCGATGGCGGAGCTAGAGGCGACCCGCTGCGCGAGCCAAGAGGAGCTGGCGGCGGTGAAGGTCTCAAAGCAGGAAGCGCGAGCTGCTGCGGAGGCGCTCGAGGCCGAGCTCCTGTGCGTGGAGGAGCTGTCGGGCGGTGACTCTGAGGCGGGGGATCACACGGCGATGCTAGCGGCAGAGGAGGCGCGCCTGCGGGAGGAGCTCGATGCGGTGCGGGGCGAGGAGGGCGAGCTGGAGGAGCGCGCACGGCACATGGAAGCTCAAGACTTGCAGCTGTGCAAGAAGCAGGACGCGCTGCGAGAGGAGCTTGGGCATCTTGCCACGGCCGCGCACAGCAAGGGGAGCCCTTCAGCGAGCGCAGCAGGGGATCATGGTAGCCTCGCTTCTTCTTGCTCTCACCGAACCCGGAACAGGCCGAACCCGGAACAGGCCGAACCCTGAACAGGCCAAAATCTGAACCAGGCCGAGACCCGGAACGGGCGGGGCCTGAACAGGCGGCGAACCGGAACTAAGGCGAGACCGGAACAGGGCGAACCCTGAACAGGCGAATCCTAGACAGGCGAATCCTGAACCCCAGCCCCGAACTTCCCGAACTGGCCGGAGCTTCGGAACTGGCCAGACTCTAAAGACTGGCCGAACTCTGAACAGGCCGAACTCGGAACTGGCCGAACCCGGAACTGGCCGAACTCTGAACAGGCCGAACTCGGAACAGGGTGAATGCCACTCTTCTCTTAGGTGCCGCTCTGCCGCTGCCTATGTGTCCGGCTCTCCCCCTTGGCAGCTCTTCGGGCCTCGAGCGGTCCAAACATGGAGTATGGGGCCCTTCGATGCTGCCTGCTAGGGTCCAAGAAGTATCTGTCTAAGAGCCGGGCAATTGATCGATAGTGGTGATTAATGCATCATGGCGGGTTGGTGGTGGGGGCCTTTCCAGCAGTGGCACAGGTGCGCGAGGAGTTGCATCAGGCCGAGGCGAGGGCAGAGGCGGCGGAGGAACGACTGCTGGAGGCCCGGGAGGAACTCACAGAGGTGCAGAGCAGGGCGAAGGTGGCGGAGGAGGCGCTGGAGCAGGCATGTGCGGATCAGGCAGAGCTGCAGGCGGTGAAGGTGGAGCTCGAGGAAACGAAGGACACGGAGGCTGCGGTGCGTACAGATCTGCAGGAGGCACGGCGCGAGGCTCTGGAGGCCACGGGCAATGCCCAGCGCCTCGAGGAGAAGCTGGAGCAGGTTTACGCAGACTTGGAGGAAGGGAAAGGAAGGGCATGGACCATGGAAACCGAGCTGCAAGAGGCTCGGGCAGAGCTGCACAGGGAAGCACAGGTGAGAGAGATGCTGCAGAGGGAAGTGGAGCAGCTGAAGGCTAAGGCAGAGGCAGCCCGAGAGGAGCTGCAGGCGGCGGCGGCAAAGCAAAGTGTCACGGAGGAGGAGCTGCAGGCGGCGGCGGCAAAGCAAAGTGTCACGGAGGAGGAGCTGCAGGCGGCGGCGGCAAAGCAAAGTGTCACGGAGGAGGAGCTTGGTGTAAAGGTAGACCGAGCGAACGCAGAGGCTGACGAGGCGAGAGCGGAGCTGAAAATAGCTCAGAGCAAGGAGGAGGAGCTGCAGGCTGAGCTGGCGCATGCCATGGAGCGGATCCAAGGGAAGGAGGATGAGCTCGAGGGTATGCTGCGGCAGGCACAGCTGGAGGGGCAGGCGCTCCTGGAGATGCAGGCGGAACTGGAGAACGCCCACCACAAAGCTCATGCGATCAAGGAGGAGCTGGATGATGTCGGCACAGAGATGGAGACGGCCCAGGATCGGGTGCAGGGTATGGGCAAGATGCAGTCCGCGCTGGACCAGGCGCAGGATAGGGCGCGGAAACTGGAAGAGGAGCTGAAGAAGGTGAGAGCGCAGCCGAAGGCGGTGAGCACCGATGACCAGGTTGAGGCTGGGGACGAGTTGGCACACGCAACAGAAAACGCGTTGGCTGAGGAGGTGGCAGCACTGAAGGAGGATGCAAAGGTGTACCAGTCTGGGCGCCAGCTGCTGGAGAGACAGCTGGAGGAGGCACAGGGCGAGCTGGAGGAGGCGCTGGCCAAGGAGGAGGCATTAGCGGAGGAGGTGGAGGCGTTGAAGGAGGACGCGAAGGTGTACCAGGCCGGGCGCCAGCTGCTGGAGAGGCAGCTGGAGGAGGTGCAGGGCGAACTGGAGGAGGCACATGCGAAGGAGGAGGCTTTAGAGAAGAAGGTGGAAGGGCTGAAGGAGAACGAGAAGGTGTACCAGTCCGGGCGCCAGCTGCTGGAGAGGCAGCTGGAAGAGGCGCAGGGCGAGCTGGAGGAGGTGCGGACCAGGGCAGATTCGCTGGAGGGGGCGTCGGAGGCGCAGCTGGCGGAGGCGACGTCCCGCGCGGGGGCGGTGCAGCAGCAGGTGGAAGCGCTGCAGGCGCATGCGGAAGGGTCGGGCGCGGTGGAGAGCATGCTGCAGAAGGAGCTGGAGGAGAAGGACGGCGAGCTGCGCGAGGTGCAGGGGCGCCTGGCGGAGGCGGACGCGCAAGCGCGTGAGGCCCAGGAGGAGCTGCAGGCAGGCCGGGAAGTGGCTGAGCAGTTTGCTGATGCGATGCAGAAGGGGGTGCTGGCTGAGCTGGAGTCAGCGCGAGCACGAGAGGAGACCCTGATGGGTGAGGTGGAGGCGTTGAAGGAAGCGCAGTCCAAGGTAGAGTCCCCAGCGAGGGAGGGGGGCGACTCGACAGTGCGGTCTGCCGAGTACGAGTCACTCCAGAACCAGCTGGAGCAAGGACAGGCCAAGGAGGAGGCGTTAGCGAAGGAGGTGGAGGCGTTGAAGGAGGACGAGAATGTGTACCAGTCCGGGCGCCAGCTGCTGGAGAGGCAGCTGGAGGAGGCACAGGGTGAGCTGGAGGAGGCGCGTGTGAGCCTTAGAGAAGGAGGTGGAGCGTTGAAGGAGGAGACGAGAAGGTGCACCAGGCGAGGCGCCAGGTGCTGGAAGACAGCTGGAGAAGGCACAGGAAGCGAACTGGAGGAGCGCTGGTCCCAGAGAGGGAGAGCATTACGCGAGTGGCGCAGGGGCTGAAGGAGGAGCGAAGGCGATGTACCAGTCCAGCCAGCTGCTGGAAGAGCAGCTGGAAAAGTAACGAAGCGAGCTGGAAAGCGTGTGAACAGGCTCTAGTGATGGAGGTGGCGATGTCGAAGGAGGACGAGAAGGTGTACCAGTCCGGGCGCCAGCTGCTGGAGAGGCAGCTGGAGGAGGCGCAGGGCGAGCTGGAAGAGGTGCGGGCCAGGGCAGATTCGCTGGAGGGGGCGTCGGAAGCGCAGCTGGCGGAGGCGACGTCCCGCGCGGGGGCGGTGCAGCAGCAGGTGGAAGCGCTGCAGGCGCACGCGGAAGGGTCGGGCGCGGTGGAGAGCATGCTGCAGAAGGAGCTGCAGGAGAAGGACGGCGAGCTGCGCGAGGTGCAGGGGCGCCTGGCGGAGGCGGAGGCGCAGGCGCGTGAGGCTCAGGAGGAGCTGCAGGCAGGCCGGGAAGTGGCTGAGCAGTTTGCTGATGCGATGCAGAAAGGGGTGCTGGCTGAGCTGGAGTCAGCGCGAGAACGAGAGGAAACCCTGTTGGGTGAGTTGGAGGCGTTGAAGGAAGCGCAGTCCAAGGTAGAGTCCCCAGCGAGGGAGGGGGGCGACTCGACAGTGCGGTCTGCCGAGTATGAGTCACTCCAGAACCAGCTGGAGGAAGCACAGATTGAGCTGGAGCAGGCGCGTGCGAAGGAGGAGGCGTTAGTGAAGGAGGTGGAGGCGTTGAAGGAGGACGAGAAGGTGTACCATTCTGGGCGCCAGCTGCTGGAGAGACAGCTGGAGGAGCGCAGGCGGAACTGGAGGAGGTGCGGGCCAAGGAGGAGGCGTTAGCGAAGGAGGTGGAGACGTTGAAGGAGGACGAGAAGGTGTACCAGTCCGGGCGCCAGGTGCTGGAGAGGCAGCTGGAGGAGGCGCAGGGCGAGCTGGAGGAGATGCACTCTCGTGTGCAAACGATGCCTTCACCCTTACCAAAGGGTGATCAGGCACATTCGGGTCTGGACCAGGAAGTTGTCCTCATGTCCCCGGAGGTGATTCTCGCTCTTCCCATCCCTCACATCACCAGCAATGTCATGGCAGCTTCAAAAACATTTCTAGGCTCTGTGCGGTGTCGGCGGGACCCTGTTTTAGGATCTGTGCTCTCCGAGGATACCGGGGGGGGGGGTTCACGATTTAACTGCCAGAGGCGTGCCGGGGAGGGCTGAGGGGTGCATGGCTATAGGGCTTGAGCTGGGTTTGCACAATCTACGCATTTGTGATGGTCTCAGTGTTTACTTGTTGAATTTGGTGGTCGTAAGCAGCTGGGGGATCAAGGCGGTTGCCTCATACGTGTGTTGCGTGCGAATCAACGCTTTTACTGATGTGCAGTTATTCAAAGATCAGGGGAGAAGGAATCGGAAGCCTGCCTGTCCCGTTGGGAGGCTGTGGCGCATTCATGTGGGTTCTGACGGGAACCGAGAGAGCTCGTGGCGGTGGGTGTGCTACAGGCTGGCGGGAGCGTGGAGCAGCTGGATGCCCCAGGTACGGCAGAGAGAACAAAGAGCCAGGTGTTGGCACTGACGCAGCAGGTGCACGAGCTGGAAGCGGATGCGGTGATTATGTGGCAGGGCCGCGAGTTACTGGAGAAGAAGCTTCTGGCGGCGGAGGAGAGAAACGAGGAGCTGGAGGCACGGGTGGAGGGGCTGCATGAGGGTGCGGTGCCGGCGGGCGCTGCGGACGCGCAGGAGCTGGAGACGCAGGCCAAGGTGGCTGCTCTGGAGGATAAGGTGGCGACATTGAAGGAGGATGAGAAGATGTACCAGTCCGGACGCCAGCTGCTGGAGCAGCAGCTGGAGGAGGCGCAGGGTGAGATAGAGGAGATGCAGGGCAAAGCGTTGGCCCTCGAGCAGGAAATTTCCACGTTGAAGGAGGATGAGAGCGAGAACCGTTTTGGGAAGACTCTCCTGGAGAAGCAGCTGCAGGAGGCACGGACTGAGCTGGAGCAGGCGCACGCCAAAGAGTCGGCTCTAGAGGAAGAGGTGGAGGGGTTGAAGAAGGAGGACGGGGCGGCGTTGCAATCCGAGCAAGCTCTGCTGGAGAAGCAGCTGGAGGAGGCGGGGGCGAAAGCGAAAGCTCTGGCGGAGGAGGTGGAGGCACTGAAGGATGACGTGAAGGTGTACCAGTCCGGGAAAATGATGCTGGCAAAGCAGTTGGAGGAGGCGCAGGATGAGCTGGAGCAGGCGCGGGCCAAGGAGCAGGCTGTGGATGGTGAGGCGGGCCCTGCCTCATCGCTTGGAGACGAGCGGGCGCCGCAGCAGGCGGCAGAAGTCCTGGAGACGCAGCTGCAGGAGGTACGGGCTGAGCTAGAGCAAGCACAGGGCAAGTGCACGGCGCTGGAGGAAGAGATGAGCTTGCTGAGGAAGGATGCAGCCGGTCAGTCGGCCGAGCTTGAGTTGCTGGAGGCACAGCTGGCGGAGGCGCAGCAGCAGAGGGACTCCTCGGAGGCGCTGCTGGCGGAGCGCGGCGCCCTGGAGATGCAGCAGGCGCAGCAGCGCGTGCAGCCGCCTTCTTCCGGGCCCTCCCCCGAGGGCGCGCCGGTGCAAGGAGGTACCGTGCTGTCCCTCGGGGCCGTCGGACAGCCCCCAGGGATGGCGGCGAGCCCGGGACCCGCTGACGAGGACCTGACAGACCTCGTTGTAGTGCACAGCACGGAGGGGGAAGCCGGCCAAGGGTCCGAGTTTGCGGGCGGCAGCGAGGTAGAGGCGGAGACGGACCTGCGGGTGCAGGAGCTGGAGAGTGAGGTGCAGCAGGAGCAGCGGCGTGAGGCGGAACTCGAGGAGCAGTTGCTCGCGATGCGGCAGCGGGAGCAAGCGGAGGAGGAAGTGGCTGGGAAGGCGGAGAGCGAGCTGCAGGCGCTGGCAGCTGAGATCGAAGAGCTGGAAACCGAGCTGATGATCGCACAGGAGGTGGCGGCGGAGGAGGAGGGCATGGAGTCGGATGACGAGGAGCACCCGCGCGTGGCCGAGATGCAGTCGCAGCTCGAAGCGCACGAGGAGCGTGCAGCTTCCTTGCAGGTTCCCCGCCTGCCCGCCCGTCTCTCACCCGAACGCTGCCGGAGGACCGTTCACGCGGGGATGCAGATGGGGGCGCGTAGCAGCAGGGCGGGCGCCTCCTGTCAGGTGAGACGGAGCACTGAGGCGTGGAGAGGTGGTGGGGGGGATCGGGCAGGATGAACTACTGCCAGCCAAGACCGGAGCATGGAGCTGAGGCAGCAGCGGCAGGTGGAGGAGGTGGAGCTACATGGTGTGCGGGGCAGCATACACAGCCTCGGAGATGAGTTGGCCCGGGCGCAGGCCAAGCTGCATGAGCTGCGCGCTTCCCGCGCCTCCCGTCTCGGCTCGCACCGCCCCGCCGCCTCCCTGGCTGAGCAGGAGGCCGCCGAGGAGGATGCATGGGCGAACGCGCGTCGCGGCCGCGACGTCTTCCCGAGGTGCTACGCGGGGGCGAACTCGGGCATGGCAACGGCAGCGGCGGCAGGAACGATGGCCTCTCCGATGGCGCCAATGAGCGGGTTCAAGGTGCTGGCGAATGCCATGTTTGAGGGCGAGGGTGAGGGAGATGAGGTGCAGATGCGGGGGAACAGCGCCTTCGAGGAGCGGGACCGCGATGACATCTCCTCTGACAGCGGCCTAAGCCTAGAGAGTGACGCGTCTGTGAGCTCGCCCGCGCCACCCCCGGCGACCGCTGCATGCAGCGCACACGTGGAAGATGACATGTCGGATGCAGGCGACGCATCGTCAGAAGCGGTTGAGGCGGCGCCGGCGCGTGAGACATTGGATCTGAAGGCGCAGCTGGTGGCTTCGGAGGCGCATGTGAAGCAGCTGGAGGCGGAATTACACCAGCTGACGACCCGCCTAGCGGCGACTTCATTGGAGGCAGAAGCTGACAGTGACGTCCCGTCGGACTCGGCTCCACCTCAGCATATCCCCTTTGTACTCAGCCCATGTTCCACAGACACATCCTCCCTAATGGCAAGCTTCACGCAGCAGCAGCGCGGCGCGGTGGACGTCCAATCTCCTGGGAGTGTCGAATCCCGCCCGCCCCCAAGGCAGCCCACGCAGTTCACGCGGGCGTACTCCAATGCGGCATTTGAGGGCCTCGAGGTGCAGGTGGAGGAGACTCCCGCCGCCGGATTCACTTCAGAGGATCCATCGGAGGCCCACGACGAATTGGAGCTCCAGCCGGTGCTCACCCGCGGTGCCATCTATGACAACGCAGCGTTCACCGGGGACGAGGAGGGCGAGTTAGAGGTGGCGAGCCCGGTTCCGGTGGATGCGCCGGGGATGCACACGCCCGGTGCCGGCGTGCCACCTGCGCCGGTGGGGCTGGCGCCTTCCCGTGAGGGGGGGGCGCAAGAGACCGCCGTAGGGTCACTGGAAGATCTGAGGCGGCATCTGCTCGACGGCAACGTGCCGCACGGCTTGCAGTCGGCCTCCGCTCACACGGTGACCCACATCCCCACCCCGGTGCAGGTCCAGCGGGTGCACTCATTGGAGGAGGAGGTGCTGGCGCTGCAGCGGGAGCAGAGCGCTCGCCAGGATGCAGTAAATGCCGCGTTGGCGCAGCAGGGCCAGGCGCAAGCGGAGCTGGAGGAGGTGTGGATGCGGGAAGCTGCGCTGCGAGAGGAGGTGGACGCCCACCAGGAGGCGAGGGAGGCGCAGGCGCGGGCGCTGCAGGAGGCGCAGGCGCAGCTGGGAGATGCGCGGGGAGAGGTACTCGCCGCACACGAGCAAGTGCGGTGCTTGGAAAAGGAGAACGCGGGTCTCGAGGCGGAGAGGGAGCAGGCGATGACCGAGGCTCAAGGTCAGCAGCAGAGCGCCGTGCAGGAGATGCAGCAGGCGCAGGAGATGCAGGCGCAGGCGGAGGCGAAGGCGAGCGCCTTGGAGACCGGCCTGCAGGAGACGCAGGCGCAGCTGGAGCTAGCGGACTCCGAGGCGCAAGGCGCGCGCCGGGAGCTCGATGAGATGCGGAAGGTGCAGGAGGAGCTGGAGGTGACCGGGGCCAAGGTTGTGAGGCTGGAGGAGGAAGTGCAGTCACTGCGGGAAGAAAGAGAAGCGCTGACGGCGGTGGCAGCGTCAGCGCGCGAGGTGTCCGGGCTGTCACGTATTCCAACGGCGACCCAAGCCAGCAAGGTGCGGGAGCTGGAGCAGGTTCAGGCCTCGCAGGACCAGGTGGTGGCTGAGATGGAGGAGGCGCGCGTGAAGACAACTGCTCTGGAACAGGAGGTGGAGGCGTTGAAAGAGGACGAGAAGGTGTACCAGTCTGGGCGCCAGCTGTTGGAGAGGCAGCTGGAGGAGGCGCAGGGCGAGCTGGAGGAGGCGCGTGCGAAGGAGGAGGCTTTTGGAGATGGAGGTGGGAGACGTTGAAAGAGACGAGAAGGTGTGGCCTCAGTCCGGGCGCCAGCTGCTGGAGAGGCAGCTGGAGGAGGCGCAGGGCGAGCTGGAGGAGGCGCTGGCCAAGGAGGAGGCGTTGAAGAAGGAGGTGGAGGCGTTGAAGGAGGACGAGAAGGTGTACCAGTCCGGGCGCCAGCTGCTGGAGAGGCAGCTGGAGGAGGCGCAGGGCGAGCTGGAGGAGGTGCGGGCCAGGGCAGATTCGCTGGAGGGGGCGTCGGAAGCGCAGCTGGCGGAGGCGACGTTCCGCGCGGGGGCGGTGCAGCAGCAGGTGGAAGCGCTGCAGGCGCACGCGGAAGGGTCGGGCGCAGTGGAGAGCATGCTGCAGAAGGAGCTGCAGGAGAAGGACGGCGAGCTGCGCGAGGTGCAGGGGCGCCTGGCGGAGGCGGAGGCGCAAGCGCGTGAGGCTCAGGAGGAGCTGCAGGGGCTGGGGGGCGTGCATCAGGAGCTACAGACGATGCAGGCCCGAGGGCAGGCGGTGGAGGGGCAGGCGAAGGAGATAGCGGAGCTGCACGATGTGCTTGAGCCAACACAGCGGAAGGCTCAGGCCATGGAGCAGCTGGTGCTGGCTGAGCTAGAGCAGACACAGGCGAAGGCACTCGCTCTGGAACAGGAGGTGGAGGCGTTGAAGGAGGACCAGAAGGTGCACCAGGCGGGGCGCCAGCTGCTGGAGAGGCAGCTGGAGGAGGCGCAGGGCGAGCTGGAGGAGGTGCAGAAGGCTTTGCTGGAGAAGGACGCTGCTCTAACAGCGGCCTCCCTGCCATCCGACGGCTCACACCTCAGCGCGGCAGCAGGCAGGGCTGAGGCTGTCCCTGAGATGAATGTGCAGGAGGATGCTGCGGCGGGAGGGGCAGACAGCACCCTGGACCTGCAGCATGAAGAGCTCCTCGCTGACTTCGAGGAGGTGAAGCAAGTGTACGCTGACCTGGAGCTCGAGGTGCCACCAGCGGCGGTGGCTGCGGCGGCACCGGAGCCAGCAGCGCCGGAACTTGTCCAGATGAGCCTGGAGGAGCATGGGAGGAGGATGGCGGCGCTGGCGGAGGAGAAGGCGGCGCTGGCGGAGGAGATGGCAACGCTGGCGGAGGAGAAGGCGGCGCTGGCGGAGGAGATGCATGTCACGACTAGTAGAATGGTTCAAGCGGAAGAAGAGGGGGTACCAGACGCTGCGCGCGTGTTCCCTGTGTTCCAAGGGTCTGGGGAAAAGGAACCAACGGCAGAGGAGGAAGTGTTGGGATTGCCAGAATTGGTGGCTAAGCTCTATCAATCTCAGGCCAGGGAGCAGGCCTTGACTGAGGCGGTGCAAGCGTTGAAGGAAGCTGAACGTGAGCGCATCCATGCGTACACATCCGAGCGCGAGGAGCTGGAGCAGCAGCTTGAAGCTGCTCGGGCCAAGCTGGAGCTGGCTCATGATAAGGAACAGTCGTTGGCACAGGCCCTGGAGGCCATGAAGCAGGACGAGAAGGCGAACTTGTCTGGAAGAGAGATGCTCGAGAGGCAGCTGCAGCAGACTCAGACTGAGCTGGAGGCGTCTAAGGCCAACGCAAGTGTCCTGGAAGATATGACAAATGCGTTGAAGGAGGATCTGGCCACGAAGAAGGCTGGTTTAGAGCTTGTGGAAAAGAACCTCGAGGAGGCTATGCTGGAGAAGGATGGCGCACTGGCTGCAGCTTCTGCAAGTGCGGCAGATGCACAGAAGCTGCTGGAGGCGCAGGCGGCGCTGGAGCAGGCAGAGGCCAAGGAGATGCTGTTGACTGAGGCGGTGGCGGCGCTGAAGGAGGGTGACAATGAGCGCATCCATGCGTACACATCCGAGCGCGAGGAGCTGGAGCAGCAGCTTGAAGCTGCTCGGGCCAAGCTGGAGCAGGCAGAGGCCAAGGAGGCGGCTCTGGAGACGGAGGTGGCGGCACTGAAGGAGGATCTGGCCACGAAGAAGGCTGGTTTAGAGCTTATGGAAAAGAACCTCGAGGAGGCTATGCTGGAGAAGGATGGCGCACTGGCTGCAGCTTCTGCAAGTGCGGCAGATGCACAGAAGCTGCTGGAGGCGCAGGCGGCGCTAGAGCAGGCAGAGGCCAAGGAGGCGGCTCTGGAGACAGAGGTGGCGGCACTGAAGGAGGATCTGGCCACGAAGAAGGCTGGTTTAGAGCTTATGGAAGAGAACCCTCGAGGAGGCTATGTTGGAGAAGGATGGCGCACTGGCTGCAGCTTCTGCGAGTGCGGCAGATGCACAGAAGCTGCTGGAGGCGCAGGCGGCGCTGGAGCAGGCAGAGGCCAAGGAGATGCTGTTGACTGAGGCGGTGGCGGGCTGGAGGGTGACAATGAGCGCATCCATGCGTACACATCTGAGCGAGGAGCTGGAGCAGCAGCTTGAAGCTGCTCGGGCCAAGCTGGAGCAGGCAGAGGCCAAGGAGGCGGCTCTGGAGACAGAGGTGGCGGCACTGAAGGAGGATCTGGCCACGAAGAAGGCTGGTTTAGAGCTTATGGAAGAGAACCTCGAGGAGGCTATGCTGGAGAAGGATGGCGCACTGGCTGCAGCTTCTGCGAGTGCGGCAGATGCACAGAAGCTGCTGGAGGCGCAGGCGGCGCTGGAGCAGGCAGAGGCCAAGGAGATGCTGTTGACTGAGGCGGTGGCGGCGCTGAAGGAGGGTGACAATGAGCGCATCCATGCGTACACATCTGAGCGCGAGGAGCTGGAGCAGCAGCTTGAAGCTGCTCGGGCCAAGCTGGAGCAGGCAGAGGCCAAGGAGGCGGCTCTGGAGACGGAGGTGGCGGCACTGAAGGAGGATCTGGCCACGAAGAAGGCTGGTTTAGAGCTTGTGGAAAAGAACCTCGAGGAGGCTATGCTGGAGAAGGATGGCGCACTGGCTGCAGCTTCTGCGAGTGCGGCAGATGCACAGAAGCTGCTGGAGGCGCAGGCGGCGCTGGAGCAGGCAGAGGCCAAGGAGATGCTGTTGACTGAGGCGGTGGCGGCGCTGAAGGAGGGTGACAATGAGCGCATCCATGCGTACACATCCGAGCGCGAGCAGCTAGAGAAGGAGGTGGCGGCATTGAAGGAGGACGAGAAGGTACATCAGTCCGGGCGCCAGCTGCTGGAGCAGCAGCTGGAGGAGGCGCAGAGTGAGCTGGAGCAGTCACGCGACGAGGCTAAGGTTTTAGAGCAGGAGGTGGAAGTGCTGAAGAAAGACGCGGAAGTCAATCGATCTGGGCATGAGGCGGCAGAGAAAAAGCTGCAGGAGGTTCTCCAGCAGGAAGCGGCATCGGCCGCGGCGTCAGTTGGCTCAATCGCCCCGTCTCCTGCCGCGGCACCAGCTGATTCCACGGCCGGCGCTCGCGGCACCGACTGTAACAATGAGGTGGAGGAGGATGCTGCAGCGGGAGGGGCAGACAGCACCCTGGACCTGCAGCATGAAGAGCTCCTCGCTGACTTCGAGGAGGTGAAGCAAGTGTACGCTGACCTGGAGCTCGAGGTGCCACCAGCGGCGGTGGCTGCGGCGGCACCGGAGCCAGCAGCGCCGGAACTTGTCCAGATGAGCCTGGAGGAGCATGGGAGGAGGATGGCGGCGCTGGCGGAGGAGAAGGCGGCGCTGGCGGAGGAGAAGGCGGCGCTGGCGGAGGAGAAAGCGGCACTGGCGGAGGAGAAGGCGGCGGTGGCGGAGGGGCCTCAAGGGGGTGAGACGGGGGCTTTAGGCGTGGAGACGGTTGACTTGGCGAGCTTCAACGCGGTGGAGACCCTGCTGCAGTCTCCGAGTGCTCGAGGGCACAACGGCATGCGAGTGGGTTCCCCGGGTCGGCGTGTGGAACCGTCACAGTCGCATGCAGAGCTCATGGCGCAGCTGGACGTGGCCCACTTGCGGGTGCAGGAGCTGGAGGTGGAGCTGGAGGTGCTGAAGAAGGATGAGTACATGTATCATCACGGGCGCGAGCTCTTGGATAAGCAGCTTGCAGCAACCTACCGGCAGCAGAACATGGTGATCACGCTGGAGGAGGACAAGGTGGCACTGAGCAAGCAGGTGCAAGTGCTGAAGGAGGAGCTGGCAGACCAAGCCGTGAACCCCGGCAGCCGGCGTGAGAAGATGGAGCTGGAGGCGGCGGAGTCGCGCGTGAGGGCCTTGGAGCTGGAGCTGGAGGGGCTGAAAGAGGACAAGATCGGGGCGAGACACACCATCGATGCGTTGAACCAGGAGATGCAGGAAGCTCAGAAGCGGCTTACGGACCGGCAGGCGGCCATGGAGGAGGCGAAGGAGCTGCGGGCGCAGCTGCAGGATGCGCTCCCGCGGGCGGAGGCGATGGAGGTTGAGGTGCGGCGGATGGAGGCGGAGCTGCGGGAGGCTGAGAGCGTGGCGCAGCCGGTGAAGCAAGAGAATCAGCTCCTGGCTCTGGCACTCCAGGAAGCCCATGGGCGGAATGAAGAGCTGGAGACGAGTGTGACGCAGCTGAAGGAGGAGAAGGAGGCGACTCACGCCGGGCGCGAGCTGTTGGAGACGCAGCTGCGGGAGACTCTGACTGAGCTGGAGGAGGCGAAGGCCAAGAGTGAGGCTCAGGAGAAACAGGTGGAGTCCCTCAAGGAAGATGAGAAGGCTCACCGGTCTGGATGTCAGGTGCTGGAGGGGCAGCTGGAGCAGGCGCAGGCTGAGCTGGAGAAGGCGTGGGCGAAGGAAGCCGCCCTGGATGAGCAGCTGCGAGCGTTGAGGGAAGATCCAAAGGTGCATGATGCTGAGCAGAAGCCCACGTGGCAGCGTGAGGAGGTGCAGGAGGTGCGGACGAGGCGGTACTCGGTGGGCACTGAGGTGCAGGCTCATGCCGCGACCGGCGCTGTGGAGGCTACGGCTGAGGTTGTGCAGGTGCAGCGAGTGCAGCGAGTGCAGCGGACCCCGTCGCAGGCGGTTGAGGTGGACAAGCTGGATGAATCGCGTGCGTCGCCTGAAGCGGGGAGGCCAGTCGCCAGTGACCCTGCCGCGCTTGGCCACGTGGGCGCCTTCCTGGAGCGACTGGTGGCACGCATCAGCGGGGACGCTGCAGAGCAAGCCGCGCGCGCCACAGAGCTGGAGACGGCGCTGGACAAGCTTCGTCTCCTAGAGCAAGTGCGCTCCACCCCCCCCACCTCTTGCGCTCCACTCGCCTCGGCTTTCTGCTCCACCTGCCCCCCCCTCGTGCTCCACTCGGCCCCCTGTGGAGCGGCTTGTAAACGAGCAGTGGGGGTGGGGGATTGCGAGTGCCAGGGTGACCCTGTGATGCGAGGAGGATGTGTGGGGTTGCGGGAAACAGGCAAAGAGCGAGGAGCTGAACGAGCTGGAGGCTGAGCTGCTGATCGCGCAGGAGGTGGAGGAGGAGATGGAGATGGAGTCTGTGCAGAGCGGTGATCCAGAGCAGTACCATGAGCAGGCCACCCAGGGCATTCAAGCTCAGCTGCAGGCAGCGCAGGAGGCGGGCTCGAGGCTGCAGCAGCAGCGCCAGGGCCTATGGTCGGAGCTGGAGGGCGCGAAGCAGGCGGAGCAGCGCCTGCAAGAGGAGGTTACACAGGCGCAGCTGGCGCTGGAGAGAGCACAGCAGGCCCTTGAGGGTGATCAGACGGATAGCCCCGTGGATATGGCCCCCGCCTTGCTTGCAGCAGCGCCGGTCGCTCCGCATGTCCACACAGGCGACGGGGACGCGAATGTGGATGTGGTGGAGCAGCAGCAGCAAGTGGTCGACCTGCAGATGAAGCTGGAGAAAGCCGAGGCCTGTGCTGAGAAGCTGGAGGTGGAGGTGGCAGAGCTGCGGCAGGACAAGTCCCAGCAGGGTGCGCTCGAGGCGGCGGAGGCGCGCGTGCAGGCGCAGCTGGCGGAGGCGACGTCCCGCGCGGGGGCGGTGCAGCAGCAGGTGGAAGCGCTGCAGGCGCACGCGGAAGGGTCGGGCGCGGTGGAGAGCATGCTGCAGAAGGAGCTGGAGGAGAAGGACGGCGAGCTGCGCGAGGTGCAGGGGCGCCTGGCGGAGGCGGACGCGCAAGCGCGTGAGGCCCAGGAGGAGCTGCAGGCAGGCCGGGAAGTGGCTGAGCAGTTTGCTGATGCGATGCAGAAGGGGGTGCTGGCTGAGCTGGAGTCAGCGCGAGCACGAGAGGAGACCCTGATGGGTGAGGTGGAGGCGTTGAAGGAAGCGCAGTCCAAGGTAGAGTCCCCAGCGAGGGAGGGGGGCGACTCGACAGTGCGGTCTGCCGAGTACGAGTCACTCCAGAACCAGCTGGAGCAAGGACAGGCCAAGGAGGAGGCGTTAGCGAAGGAGGTGGAGGCGTTGAAGGAGGACGAGAATGTGTACCAGTCCGGGCGCCAGCTGCTGGAGAGGCAGCTGGAGGAGGCACAGGGTGAGCTGGAGGAGGCGCGTGTGAAGGAGGAGTTTTTAGAGAAGGAGGTGGAGGCGTTGAAGGAGGACGAGAAGGTGCACCAGGCGGGGCGCCAGCTGCTGGAGAGGCAGCTGGAAGAGGCGCAGGGCGAGCTGGAGGAGGTGCAGAAGGCTTTGCTGGAGAAGGACGCTGATCTAACAGCGGCCTCCCTGCCATCCGACGGCTCACACCTCAGCGCGGCAGCAGGCAGGGCTGAGGCTGTCCCTGAGATGAATGTGCAGGAGGATGCTGCGGCGGGAGGGGCAGACAGCACCCTGGACCTGCAGCATGAAGAGCTCCTCGCTGACTTCGAGGAGGTGAAGCAAGTGTACGCTGACCTGGAGCTCGAGGTGCCACCAGCGGCGGTGGCTGCGGCGGCACCGGAGCCAGCAGCGCCGGAACTTGTCCAGATGAGCCTGGAGGAGCATGGGAGGAGGATGGTGGCGCTGGCGGAGGAGAAGGCGGCGCTGGCGGGGGAGAAGGCGGCGCTGGCGGAGGCGCAACAGGCGGTGAGCGACACTCCACGAACTGCTCCTGGCGCAGGCGATGCACTGCAGCACACAGTGAAGTTCCTGGCGCAGCACGTGAGGCGGCTCCGGGACCACATCGAGGCGGAGGAGGCACGCATGACCGAGGTACAGGACGCGTTGCGCGAGCTAAGCAACCTTGAGCAGGCAAAGGGTGAGGAGCTGGACGAGCTGCAGGCTGAGCTGATGATTGTCCAGGAGGTGGCGGAAGAGATGGAAGCGGTGGCTGAGGAGGGCGGTGAGCCGGCGCAGGAGGCGGCACAGCAGCAGAGGCAAGTGGTCTCGGGCGTCGTGGCGCACCTGCAGGCTGCGCAGGAGGCGGGCTCGAGGCTGCAGCAGCAGCGCCAGAGCCTGGAGTCGGAGCTGGAGGACGGGGAGCAGGCAGAGCAGCGCCTGCAAGAGGAGCTGGCACAGGCGCAGCTGGCGCTGGAGATGGCGCAGGGCTCTCGGGCGGCTGGTGGTGACGGCCGCGGCTCACCGGCTCGTCCATCAGTGCCGGCCATCACGATCCCACGGCCAGCTGCAATGGATGCAGCGCGGAACGAGGAGGACCCGGCCCGCCTTTTTGATCCAGTGGTTGTGGATCAGCAGGAGCTACAGGGGCAGCTGGCAGAGCTCCGGGAGGAGGTGGAGGAGCTGCGGGGAGTGCAAGAGGCCCTCGAGGAGGCCCGCCTTCGGGCAGATCACATGGAGAAGACGGTTGCAGAGCAGCAAGAATACACCAGCTTCCTCGAATTGCAGGTTGAGAACCTCAAGTTCGACGCGGCCCCCTCTGGTGAACCCATGGGTACCATTGACCCCCCCCTGGCGGTGATACTCCCAGGGAGCCCCACGCACAGTGGCCCTCGGGAGGGGTCCGCGCAGGCGCAGGCGCAGGCGCAGCTGGAGGAGCTGCAGGAGTCCCTGCGCACCCTCCAGCAGGAGGAGGAGCAGCTAGCGCGCGCGATTCGGAGCGCGGAGGAGGCACTGGAGTCCACACAGATGGAGATTGGGGACATTGAGCTGCAGCTGGCGCACGAGGAGGCGGAGGATCCAGCGGAGCGCGCGGCTGCAGAGCCTGGGCTCGAGCGGGCCGGGAGTGAAGAGATGGTGGAGACTGATCTGGAGGAGACGCGGGAGGCGTCCGCGGCGCTCCGGGTGGCGCTCACGTCGGCGGAAACTCGAGCGCAGGGGCTGGACGGGGAGCTGGAGGACCTGCGTGAGCAGGAGGAGCTCCTGAGGATGCGGCGCCAGCTGCTGGAGGGCGAGATGGCTGGTGTGCGCTGCGATATCGACGAAATGGGGGGGGGGTGCAGCGGGCTTCGAGAGGCGCCCAGGTTTGAGCACCCCACCGAGAGCTCCGCGGGCGCCCCGGAACACGCCACGTCCCCGAGGCGGTCGCCACCCCGGTCGCCACGTCAGCGGGACAGCGAGGACGTGCTGCGGAAGATGGTGAGGGAGCTGCAGGCAGAGCGCGACTCACTTGCCGGGGAGCTGCAGCAGGTTGTGAGAGACCCCCCCGCAGAGCGCCCGGGATGGCCGCCGAGGGCCCCAGGGCCGGCTGTGACGGGTGCGGCGGAGGAAGACGATGATCAGGACGATGCCCCTAGCGTCGGGTCTCCCATCCGGGGGGCTCCGGCGATGCACTGTCGGGTTGATGACGATGATGATGACGATGTGATGCAAAAGGAGGGGGAGAGTCCCGGGTTGCCACTAAGTGTTGCAGCACACCACATGGGTGGCGCAGGTGTGTATATGGAGGAGGAGGAGGAGGAGGAGGAGGGAAGGAACTTCTGTGGAGATGAGGAGGATGCCATGGACGAGGTGTGGGGACACAATTTAGAAGAGGATGAAGATGACAGCAGCAGTGTCATCATGTTCTTCCAGGGGGGCCAGGTCCGAACCTTGGACCATCTCGGGGATGATGATGATGACGATGATGATGACATGAACCCGTGCGCCGACGACGACGATGACGACGACGAGGGCATTGACATCCGCGGTGGTACCAACCCGAGCTTCGCCATGGAGGCGATGAGGAGCGGGCTGCCTCGCCTGGATGTCTCTGGGGAGGAGCCGGATGTGTCTGGATCCGGGAACCCGCGCCAGCCTAGGAGGGCACGCTCCAGCGGTGACGGGGGGATGCGCTCCTCGATGGCGAGCATTTCCTCCCTGAAGGCTCTGGCAGCACAACAGCCACCGGAGGAGGAAGCGGCAGCAGAGCAGCCACATCGGCCGACGTCGAGGCGTGGACGGCCCGGGGAATCCTCGTCCCGGGGGGATCGGGAGGCAAGGGAAGTGCCGGCGATGACCAGCGACGTGGAGGAGCTGCAGCAGCTGGTGGCACGCCTGAAGGTGGAGCTCGAGGAACGTCAAGAGGCGCACACCGACGACCTGTACTCCATGGACCTGATGGAGCAGGAGCTGCAGGAGGCGCGGGATGCGCTGCAGCAACAGCGCAGCGGCCACAGCCTCACCTCCCCGGCGAGCGACTGCTCGATGAGGGGAAGCGACGATGTGTGGCTGGACGGTGCCGCCGACTCCGCTTCCCCGACGGAGATGCGCATGACATCTGACAGTCATCGTGCAGCGGGCATGGAGCTTCGGCGGCTGAAGCGGAAGCTGGCGGAGGCGGAGACTCAGAAGGCAGCGATGACGATTCGTCTGGACGCCGTGGATTCGGAGCGTGGAGGGCTGCGTGCAAAGCTTGCAAAGCTTCAGGAGTGGGGCAGCAGCAGCGCTCTCTCGACCCTAACGAAAGCTCGCCAGAGCGCTGCGGGCCCCCTCATGCCACGACCGCCTCCTTCCAGCGGGGCAGGCGGCGGCGTGGCAGCGTCGGGCACCGGCAGCGATGGCGCCTCCCGGGGGGGTTCCACGGCTGCCCAGGTGGAAACGCTTAGGGCTGAGGTGGAGCGGATTCAGTCGGAGCTGGCAACGATGACGTGGCGGGCGGAGGAGGCGGAGGCACAGGTGGAGCAGCTGTACATGACCGAGGAGGCGCTGCAGGAGCGTGTGGAGCTCCTGCAGCAATGTGTGCACGACCTCGAGGCGCCGGCAGCTGCTGCTGCAGAGGCTGGGAGCGCTGAAGGAGCTTCGCACTCACACGCATCTGGCGATGACAACCCGGCTGGCCAGGGCGGACCCTCGGTTGCAGCAACGACTGCGTCCTCGAGCGGATTCCTGCAGCTCGGTGTTCTCGAGGACGATCTCGATGATGGAGTGAACCTCTGCGATGACGAGGAGTCTGGGGAGGGAGGGGACGAGGATGGCTGGATGACTGCGAGGGAACATCTGCCAGGGGAACACCCATCGGAGGCGGAGTCGGCCCAGACGCCACAGGAGGGGGCTGGTGCGATCCTCGGGGTGAAGGCGGAGCTGGCCGCAGTCCTGCAGCGCATGGACGAGCTGGAGGCGGAGCTGTTGTGCGCGGAGGAGTTGTACGGGGAAGACTCAGAGGAAGAGGCAGAGCTGCTGGCGGAGCTGGAAGCAGTAAAGGCAACCGCCGAGAAGCTGACAGCGGAGGTGGCGCGACTGGAGCAAGAGCAGGTGGCGGTGGGCAGCACGGCGGAGGTGGCGAAGGCGGAAGAAGAGACTGAGGAGGCTGATGAGGCCGGGAGGAGCGAGGAGGGGGCAGCAGATTGCGCAGCCTTGCCGGGTGGGGCATCGGTGGACGATCACACCGCCCCCACGGAGGCAGGGTCGCCGGCTGATGAGGCCCGGGTGGCTGAGCTGCGAGAAGAGCTCCGCCTTGAGACGGAGATGCGGGAGAACTTGAGCGCGCAGGTGGAGCTTCTGCAGGGCGAGGTGGAGACGCTGCAGACTGGGGCACAGCAGCTGCAGCAGCGCCTGCTCGTGGCGCAGAGCGAGCTGGCCATCGCGGAGGAGGAGCTCGAGGTGGCACAGGCTGGCGGCGGCGGGCAGACGGAGCAGGAGGAACGAGCCAAGGAGGAGGAGCAGGCGCAGCAGCAGCAGCTGGCGGAGCGGATGGTTGCAGAGGCAAAGCTTGCCCTGCAGCGCGCGCTGGCGGTTGAGCAGGAGCGCGACGCGCTGGAGGAGGAGCTGCAGCGCGTGCGTGCCAAGCTGCAGGACCAGCAGCAGGCAGCTCTTCTGGCGGCGGAGGTGTCGACGGGGGCTGCCCACAACCCTGCTGTGGAGAGCTCGCTGGCGCTGCAGCGCCGCCAGGCCCAGAGCATGCGGACGACGGTGGCGGATGAGCTGCAGGCGTTGCAGGGGGCGACGCGCGAGGAGGTAGCGGAGCTGGAGGCTGATTTGCCAACAGCTGTCCCAGAGGAGCTGAGCATGGAACTGTCACGGGCCCAGGGCGAGGTGCAGGTGGCGGAGGAGGAGCTGGAGGCGATGTGCAGCAAGCAAGAGGTGGGCAACGAGCTGCGGGCGCGGCTGGCGGAGCGCCTCCACGCAGCCCTGGAGGAGGCGTCTGGGAGCTCACCCCCCGGTAGAGTGCCTGCAACGGAGCGAGAGGAGGAGACGGAGCTGGAGATGATGCGGGCGGCAGGTGAGCGGCGGTGTCTGGAGGCAGCGGAGCATGCCCAGGAGCTTGAGGCGCAGCTGACCTCGACCAGAGAGGAGGCAGTGCGGGAGGACACGCAGCGCGAGGCGCAGCAGCGAGTGGTGGCAGTCGCATGGCGAAGGCAAGCCGTGGCACAGGCGCGGATCCAGGCGGTGGCGGCCCTGGGTGACAGTGAGAGTGGGGAAACGGGTGAGGCGCGGAGAGGGGGCTTCAGGGTGCACGCGGCCGCGACGGAGCTGATGTGCGATCGGTTGCAAGATGTGACCGCGTACCTGGAGCAGGTGGAGCTCGAGCTGGGGGCAGAGCGGGTAGAAGCTGCCGGGGATGATGAAGCGCTCAGTGCGGTGTCAGTAGCAATCATGGTAGGGGCGGCTGACGAAGGGGCAGGGCGCAGAAGTGAGGCTGACGAGGCGCAGCGTTGTGCGCTGGTGGTGGCGCTGCGCGAGCTGCACGCCAGGCTGGAGGCGGAGGGCGCAGATGCCGCAGGAGAGAGGGCGAACGCGCGTGCGGATGCACCCTCGGCATCAGGTGCCTTAGAGAAGCAGGTGCAGGTGGCGGAGGAGAAGCGCTTGGCGGTGGAAGCCGAGCTGGAGGAGGCCATGGCACAGGAACGGGCGAATGAGGCGCAGCAGGGCGAGGTGAGAAGGCTGCAGCGGGAGCTTCCAGCGGCGCAGATGAGGGCGCAGGAGCTGGCCGCGGGGGTGACGGAGCTGCGACAAGCTGAGCTGGCGAACACCCGGCGACAGGAAGCGGTGCATGAGGAGCTGGAGGCCCTGCAGGGTGCTGAAGAGGGGACGATGGAGATGAAGAGATGTGAAGAGCTCGAAGAGGAACTTGGGGATCTGGTGGCGATGGCGGAGGAGCATGAGGTGATGAGAGTTGCAGCCGAGGAGGGGCTTCAGGCCGTGGTGGACGAGATGCAGGGTGCAATGGCCGCACTGGCGGAAGCGCGAGAGGTCAGCCAGCAGCAGGGTGCACGTGAGGCGCGGGTGGCGGCACTGTCGGGCGAGCTGGCGGCAGCGAGCGCAACAATGCGGCAGCTTGAGACCGAGCAGGCAGCCGGCAGCATGGGGCATGTGAAGGCGCTTGTGGAGCGCACGCTGCAGTGGATGGAGGGCAGCACGAATCACGAGCCGCTCTCGGTGGAGCATGCGGTGAAGCCGGCAGCTTCCCAGGGGGCATCGGCTGAGGATGCTGAGGAGCAGGCGGCAGCAGCAGCGCAGCTGGCAGAGGCGCGGCGCACCGTCGAGGAGTTGCAGGACCGGGTGCAGACCCTGCAGCAGGAGGCGGATGCTGCAAGGTGCGCAAGAGACACCGCTCGGACGGAGCTCACGGTGGCGACCGGGGAGGCAGAGGGTACGTGGAGCGTGACGGGCGCCCCCACCTCACGGAGCCCCACCGCGTACGGTCGAGAGGGCGGCGCGGAGGGGGCATCTGCGTGGCGGGCGGACGTGCCGATGGGCAGCGACGCGGAGGAAGAGCTGAAGAGAGTGCAGGCGGTGGTGCAGCAGCTGACGCTGGCGCGGATCCGAGGGCAACGGATGCAGCAGGCTGCGGCGGTGCGGGAGTGCATCTCGAGGGCGGAGAGGCTGCAGCTGAGGTGCGCCTCGCAGGCGGTGGATCGCTTGAGACGGGACGGATCCAACGATGAGGCACGTGCAGAGGAGTGCGCGGAGGAGCTGAGGGCGGCAGAGGAGGAGGTGCAGGTGCTGACAGAGTCGCTAAAGGAGGCCGAGCGAGTGGCAGCGGAGGCGGCAGCATACGCGCACGTGGGCGAAGTGGAGCAGCTGCAGCTTGCGAAGGCGCAGGCGGAGTTGCTGCAGCTGAGGGCGCAGACGCGGGCAGCAGAGACTGGCCCGCCCTCCCCCGAGCCCGTGGGGCCCGCGCGGTCCGCGGAGCAGCAGGCTGAGGAAGCGCGGCTCGAGGCCCTGATGGGAGAGCTGGATGACGCGGGCTCCATGGCGGAAACGGCAGCCGAAGCTGCGGGCAAAGCCGAGCTGGCGCAGGCCGAGGCGCAGCGGGAGATGGCAGCGAAAACCGACGAGCTGGCAGAGCTTGAGCGCGAAGTGCTGCTGGCAGAAGAGATGGAGGAGCTGGACGAGGCAGCGGAGATGCAGGCAAAGGCGGAGGAGGCGCAGGCGGAGCTCGAGCGGCTGGAAGGACAGGAGCGGGTGGCCACGCAAGGTGCCTGCGAGGCACGGGTGGCCTGCGTGGACGCCCTACACGAGTTGCAGGAGGCGAAGCGGGAGCTGTGGGATACCCTTGCGGCAAGCACAATGCAGGATGTGGATACTGGGGCCACAGCTGAGAGGGGGGATGAGAGCTCACCAGGGCGAAGCGGAGCCCCGGTGCTGGCTGCCACTTCGCACACTGATGTGGAGCAGTCACGAGAGAGTCAGGAAGGGGTGCTGAGAGTCGTCAACGAGACACATGCTGACGTGGCAGCGTGCGAGACGGATCCGTCAGAACAAGTGTCCATGGATCAGGCGGAGGTGATGAAGCTGAAGGCGGAGGCGGCAGGGCAGACAGCTGTGATAGCAGAGCTGGAGCTGGAGGTAGCCAGGGCGGAAATTCATCGTCTCACTGATGAGGTTGCGTTGTTTGCTGGCCAGGCTGAGGCACGTGCTGACATGGCGGAGCAGCTGGAGGCGGCTCAGGTGGAGGTGCAGCGGCTGACTGGGCAGGCTGAGGCACGTGCTGACATGGCGGAGCAGCTGGAGGCGGCTCAGGCGGAGGTGCAGCGGTTGACTGGCCAGGCTGAGGCACGTGCTGACATGGCGGAGCAGCTGGAGGCGGCTCAGGTGGTGCAGCGGCTGACTGGGCAGGCTGAGGCACATGCTGACATGGCGGAGCAGCTGGAGGCGGCTCAGGCGGAGGTGCAGCGCTTGACTGGGCAGGCCCAGGCACATGCTGACATGGCGGAGCACCTGGAGGCGGCTCAGGCGGAGGTGCAGCGGCTTACCGTTGTTGTGATGCAGTCTCCACGGCAGCAAGAGGCACACGCCCGGGTGAAGGAGCTGGCGGCGCAGGCGAAGACAGCGGAGCAGCGGCAGGAGGAGGCCAACCTGGCATTGCAGGAAGCCGGGGAGGCGGTGGAAAGTGCAAGGCAGACTCGTGACCATTTGAGGGAGGAGCTAGCGGCTGTGGGCCAGGAGCTGGAGGAGCTGGAGGACGAGGTGCTAATGGCGGAGGAGATGGGGGATCTGGATGAGGCGGAGGCAGCGCAGTCGAAGGCCGAGCAGAGGCGTGTGAAGCTCCACGATCTCGAGAAGCGTGCGGAGGTGGCAGTTGAGCAAGAGACAGCGGCGCAGGCAACATGTGCTGATCGGTCGCGGGAGGCGCAGGTGGCGGAGGAGGAGATGCAGGCTGCACAGGAGGCGCTGGAGGCGGCGGCGAGGGTGGACGTGACGCTGGTGAGCAGCCTGAGCCCAACGAGGGAGGCAGGCGAACTGGTTGCGACCGCCGTTGAACAGGCTGAACACGAAGGCAAGGTCAAGCCGGCGCTGGCGAGGTCACGGGCCGCTTCGATGCAGCTGGTAGAGAGCTTACAGAAGACACCTGGTGGGCAGCTGTCCGAGGAGCGCATCGTGGAGGTCATTGAGCAGCTGCAGGTGATGACACGCCTCATGGCGCCCAGCCCTCTCCTTGAAGCCGAAGTCGCTGTCACCGGTTTTGTCTGTTTTAGATGGGGAGCAAATCTGGGAGGACATGTCCGCGCTTCTACGGCAGGCCCTCCATTGGTAGACCATCGAAATTATCATTATGTTTTCAATTCCCTTCCTGTCACGTCGCTGCCGGCCACTTCGGTCACTTCATGCCACCTCACGTCACTTCATGCCACTTCACGTCCTTTCACGTCACCTCATGTCACTTCACGTCACTTCATGTCCGTTCACGTCACTTCACGTCACTTCACGTCACTTCGTGTCACCTCATGTCCCTTCATGTCACTTCATGTCACTTCACGTCACCTCATGTCACTTCATGTCACTTCACGTCACCTCATGTTACTTCATGTCACTTCATGTCACCTCATGTCACCTCATGGCACTTCATGTCACTTCACGTCACTTCACGTCACCTCATGTCATACGGCGTCTTACGTCCAATTTTTATACTTACATTTCCATTAGACGCCATATCGCGGCATATGGCGTCTTTGCCCCAGAATTTGAGTTTGCGGTTGCTAGCAGCTTGTTTTATCCGCTGTTTCTGAAATGCAATATTCTGCCTACTCTGACCGTCGCGGAGCATCTTACGTGGCGAATTGTCAAAATTCGGCGGCGCGCTCTTTCAGTATCCCTCAGAAGGGCCTGTTCAGCAAAATTGTCGGGTGGAATCTCCGGTCTTGCCTCGGTTTGGCCGGACAGCGCGCCAACGTCCTCCCGGTTTCCGCTAGGGGGACGGTGGCGCTGCTTGAGGGAACGCTCATCAGGTCTAATCTCAAAACGAGAAGATTCTGTCTCTGAGCGGGCAAGTTACCTAGCGCCCAAAGTATGTCGTATGCAACATATTTTGGTGCTAGCATGCTGCGGATGTTCCTAATCTATTCATTAATTAACACCGCTGAAACAGCTCTTAACACTGGCGGAGCGCGAGAAGTGCTCTTCACAACATGCAAGGCGGGTCTCGAGAGCGGCTCAGATGTCACGCGACGGGCGGGTCTCGCGAGCGGCTCAGATGTCACGCGACGGGCGGGGGATTCGATCTACCGACCGATAGAGCATCTGAGTGCACATGTGAGGTTTCATTACAACTCTAAGACGCTGTATGTCACTTCACGTCACTTCACGTCACTTCATGTCACTTAATGTCACTTCACGTCACTTCACCTCACTTCACGTCACTTCATGTCACTTCATGTCACTTCACCTCACTTCACGTCACCTCATGTCACTTCATGTCACCTCACGTCACTTCACGTCACTTCACGTCACCTCATGTCACTTCTGGGAGCCTGAACGTCATTTTCGAGTTGCTTCAATATTGTACCGCGTTTTCAGCCTGTCGAGGATTTCCCCAGATGATGGAGAAATTTCTCTGGTACTCCCTGCTCACCCATATGTATGTGTGAACTCTGCGCCTCGCCCAGAAGTCCACGTGGCAACAGATGGTCAAAGCTTCGATATCCAGCAAGCATGGCAGCCAAGAAAGCACGGAGAAAGACGCACGTCTCCAAGACGCACGTGGGGAGTTGCGCGGATCTTGCCGCCGCATGGCCAATGCCGTGATGCGGGCTTCGGTGCTGGAATCTCCAGAGGAGCAAATTTCGGAGCCTAACGGTGGAGGGCGGGGGATCTGATTGGGCGGCAGGCGCTCCAGAGTGAGTCGCAGCAGCACCAGCAAGCGAGGCGCCACCTTGAGAAGGAGCTGCAGGAGGTGCACTCCGAGCTGGAGGAGTACCAGCAGGCGCTGCAGGAGCTTCGGCACGATGGCATCTCGTTCGAGCAAAGTAAGCTCCTTGCCCGCATCGAGGAGCTTGAGCAGCAGTTGAGGGTCGCCCGCGAACAGGGTGGGGCAATCTCGGCGGGGACGGGAGATCTGGCAGCGGTACGCGTACAGGTAGCCGAGGTCGAAGCGGAGCTCTCGGAGAGTCGGACACAGCACGCGACGGCAGTGGTGGCAGCGCAGCGTCAGGCGGAGCAATATGCAAAAGAGTTCGAGTGTCATCTCGAGCGCGAGCGTGAGCTTTCTGCTGGGCAGGCGGAGCTGCGGCACGAGGTGTCAGAGGCCCGGCGGCAGCAGTACCAGCAGCATAGTTTACAGATGCCTCTGGAGCTCCTCACCCTGGCTCAGCAGCACGCCGCCTCCGCGCTGTCCCAGGGGGGCACCGGGGCGGCTGCCGGGGCGGCTGCGGAGGGGAGCTCCGATTTAGTGCTTGGGGGGGAACTGTCCTCGACCCCGGTGCCTGGTGAGCTGGCGCTGGAGCTGTGCAACTCTGCGAAGGAGCTGCTGGAGGCGGCGCAGACGGGGGAGCGGGAGCAACAGGGCGAGGCTCTGAGGGCTGAGTCCATGCGGTGCGAGCTGGACTCTGCGCTGGCGTTGCTGGCAGCAGCGCATCTGGAAGAATCTTCAGAGGAAGGAGTGGGGAAGCTGTATGCGTCAAGCCAGAGAAAGCACCTGCAGCTGCTGAGGGCTGCACAGGAGATGCGGCTCGCTTTTGCCCAGTGGAGTGGGCATCCCCTTGACGCCTCTGCGCCCATGGCCCCGCTGGCCGCCATGCCCTTCACAAGCGATGACGCCCGTGCGGCTGGCTCCCCCGAGCAACCGGCCAAGACTGACGCCGAGGGAGTGGAGCAGCAGCCGCCCAAAGTGAAGCTCCAGCCCGTGGCAGCTGGGGCTTCGGTGGAAGGCAGCCCCCGTAGGGATGAGGTGCGCCCACCCCATCAAGGCTGCAGCCCTGGGAACATCCATTTGGGCTCGTGTCTCGAACCAGGCCACCATGCCTACACCATGTAACCCATGGCGCAGTCCCCTTCCTTGAGTGTTGCAGCTGAGCCGGAGCTGCCAGCACTGACACTCTGTGGCGTGCACACTCCAGTCCACTCGTTCCCCAATCGAGCTGAAATTAGATCTCAGCAGGCCGTCGTTGCAATGGTTGTTTGCCTATGCAGATCCGGGGTCCTGGTGTCGAGGGGGCGCAAAATGGAAAGGCGGAGGATGAATCTGCGTCTGCTCGCATGATTCTCCGTCCACATGGCTATAAACGCTTTCCGTGAGGGGGTACTAATGTCGAATACTTGGATGTTGGTCGAACAGATGGGATTCTTTCGCAGCGCAAGTGCTGCCATTAGTTCAATTCTCGGGGATGATGATGACGTGGAGGAGCATAGGCTCTCGCGACAGAATAACCAGAATCTGGTGGAGGCTGGCTCCTCGGATCTGTCTGAGCTCGGAGGTATGCACGATCTGCTTAGAGGGGTGGAGGATGTCAGCTTGCTTCAGCTGAACTCTCCCCGAGACGGCTCACACCAGGGGCTGGCAGACGGGAGCTGGCTCCAGGGTTCAAACCATGGGGAAGCCGAGACGATGCAATCTGCTCCACCAGAGGCCATACACACGCTGTCACCTCCCAACAGCGTCCTATCGCCGCGTGGTCTCATGAGCCCGAGAATACTGCCAGGTACGAAACAGTTGGGGATGTAGGTCGTATCAGGCTTGCCCACATTACGCAGGAAGTTGAGGGTGCAAATAAGATAGCGGCATTGTTTGCTATTGCCTGTCAGCCTGCAAAGCTTTGCATCAAAAGCACTGTAAGGGCCTTGATGAAATTTAAAATATCTAGGTTCCATGTTGATGTGACATGCAGGAGGAGGAGATGAGACATTATTCGGAAGCCTACTTCAAGGTTCAGAAACTTTGGACGATAATGACTTGGACGATGAGCTGCTTGGTCTCTGGCCAACTGCATGAAGTGCACGTAGCAATAGAGCAGTAAGCGCCAGGCACCTTATGGAGTTGGCGCCCAAATCATGAAAAGTACGGGAAATTTATGCTATGAAATGTTTGTGACAAATCTTAGATGTCCCCAACTCGTAGCAATTTAAGATTAAGTCAGCTCTGCGAAGTATGTGCTCCTGAGAACTTCGCAGTTGTCTGTACCTAAGGGCCTGTAAAATATAGGCATAGGTATGTTGTAAGATTGTAAGTGATGATTGATTATGTATGTGCATACTGTGATAGAAATGTTGCTTCCCAAAAAAGTGGGCCGGGAGGAAGAGGAGGTGAACAGTGCATGTGAATATAGAACATAGAAAAATCGACAACTTTAGCACTAAGTTGCATGTCCGAAGCGCATGCGTCATTTCACTCCTGCCAAAGGAGCAATACCACGAGGTTCATGATGCTGAACAAGCGAAGACAAACATCCATACCACAACAGGCATAGTTCCTATGCGACCAAGGCGTCTGGAAGCTGTGCTTCGAGGCTCCTGCGGCTTCTCAGCGGCCCATCAGAATTATAGACGCCGATTCCTGCCATCAGCAGTATAACTCTCCCACCTTTATTTCCGTTTGGTGCCGTAACAACGCCGATGGCTCGTCCAACTTATGATTTCACAGCCTGCAGCTTCTCCGTACGGGTGCTCCACCGAAAATAGAAAACTATATGGGGTAAAATTCCGACTGATTACCTCGTTTTTAATGGAATATCGTGACGGCCGCATCCATTGGCCTTGTATTGTCAATCGTGGGATCTGTTGTATTTTTAGTAACGAGTCCGCGACGACGACGCCTTATCGAACAGTACCATCGAAATGAGCTAATTCGAAATCTTGACAAAACTTCATACGGGATAATAAGTGGAAGGATGGAACGCTTCTTATATTTGAGCGCCTCTTATTTTCGAAGGATCACCCGTACTAACGGCTGCTGGCATCACGCCAATTGCGTGATAAATGGAGGCTAATGCGTGAAGTTCGCCACTTGCTTCGGCATGCCTAGGCTGCAGGAACACTGCAATGCCAGGGCGTTGCCCTACATTCGGTGTAAATCAATTTGTTAGTATCAACATCATTAGAATATCATCAGATTTACCAAGCATGTGTCATGTTGATTTTATCATTTTAATATGCTTCGGCTTATTGAAGCGGAAATAATCACGGTAACAAAGTATTATGCTGTAGTACGGCTTATAATCCAAGAAGATCGCCAACACAGCCACCCGAATATATAGGGCATGTCACACAACTCACATTTGCTGCATCAATGTCCTGTATAATTGCTGAATGATCTATTGTGAACATAATATATTTTAATAACCTGCAACACATTTTATCCTGTATAGCGGTCGTAGATTTGGGGCATAAATTATGCCATTCGACGTATGTTATGATGGATAGTCCCCTCACGCACAACGCAACCCCCTCACGCACAAAATCGATTATTGGTCACGATGAACATAGTTACGGAACGACCTGGCTTTTCCAAAACCCGACCATCATAGATCCCGAGATATCCTGATGAGGAACATTGCCGGCAGGTGGTATCAGAAATACTAGGCTCCGACAGAAGAACTTTATATCGACTAAAGTAATAATGACAATAACGGAATGGCGTACAATGCATTCATCTGTGCTAGGGAAGGCGCTACAGACTGAAGAATACTGACGAGGACTTTCCCATAATATTTTTCAAAGTTTTCCTCGATAAACGTCTAAGATACGGTATATGGGCATCGGGGTGTCTCGCTGTATTCCTGTATAACACATCAAGCGATGCCCTCTAAATGAACTGGAATGAGCGGGGAACCTGTTTCAGATTGAATCACAACGTGACACGTTGTGGCACGGAGTCACAACCCCATGAAGAAGCTGTAATCGAGTATCATCGCTTGGGCCTAGAAGGGTCAACTCAAGCACACCATAATGAGCTTTTGTAAGAGCTAAGGAGTTTAGGTTAAACGGTACCGTATTGACAGGAGAGTTATAAAGTAACTTCGATTAAAAATGAATAAAATTGGAAACTTGCGCTTAACTAGAGAGTCAAGTCTCGACACTCTGAACGCGTAGGAGACACATGCACCGAGTCGTTGAGTATTTGAAGCTTAATCACCAAGGAGAACCTTTCGCAAATTCGAACTTCCAGTTTTCCGACAAAAATTCGCCACGCCACAGACAGGACTTCAACGAAGGCGCACCCACTTATTTTTTTTCTCTCCGTGCTTGCTTGTATGAAGTATTTCGGCGTGGCAATATCCTTACTGGTGTATAGTACCATAAAGAATCCTGCTAAAAACCTTTCGGAGTGGTACGATTTCTCCCCTCGTAAGCGCTATTTATCTTGAAATGGAGTGTTTCAACTTTGAATAAGTGAGTTGTTTTGCATTGTCGCCATATCGCATGACCGACTTGGTAGATATGCATGGGTGTCTACTCGCATACAACGGTGCGATCATGGTTAGGCGCCCAAGCAGTATACGGTAATCAGAATGAAACCCCATATTTACTGGAATAGCATCTAAACAAAAGTAAGCTTTCTAAGGTACTTACATCGATATTAGGTTCAGCGACCGGAACTGTACTCTAAAATGAATAACCCTCAAACCCCAAAGAAATATGGTGGTAGACCATATCCCAGCACTTTGGCACTTGCATTGTAATCTCAAGTCCGCACCACTTCATATGGCCATATTTTTTGACAAGTGCTCACTTATCGCAATATGATTCATGCGCAGGTATGATGTTCCCTTTGCTGAAGAAGGTGGTGAAGGAATAGTAAAGACATGCGATCTCACCAAAGGAGATCATTGGCAACACGCCTCGTGAACCTTCGCACGAACATTTCTTTTAGGACTTTATGGATAAAGTAATTCGATGATAACGTACATACATATCGCTCCTCGGTCCTCTCCGAGATTCGAATGACCTTTGAGTGGCCACTCATGTGAACACAATGTTCAGAGCTACCCTTTCCATGCCGCAGCTAGAAACTCAAAGAGTCCCACACCAACGGGAAGACCTAGTCCCCAAAATTATATTTACGGTTCACTACAGCAATATCAGTCATCTCTTTTCCTTGACATCTGCACAACCTGAATAGTTTGCGAATGACTGGAAATGCCAGCAGCGTAGTCCACCAAACAGACCTTCAGACAAAAGATGTACGGACAATTCCTTTCTAAAGAGGTCCGGTGCCTTTGTTCATACGAAATTTGCTCTCTGCGTGGCGTGTGACTCTCAACTTTCCTGCGTTTTGCTTCGGAGGTTTTCTTCACAACCCGCAATTTGCTTGAGAAACCAATGTTGATCTAAGATCGCGGCAAAGGTTGGAACGCGAACCAAGTGAACACCGTGCAAGCTGAGTGTATCCTCCCCGGACAACGGAGCAAAAGGACTTGAGGCGCCACTTCGTGTTCTCACCGCTACTATGGAATCATGTGCCAGGTTGTGTATGTTATCGTCGAAAAATATGTGATGGTAGCGCCTATCATCTTGTGTCACCCATACTGGCTTCCCGGCAGATGGCATATAACCATTTCCTTTCCACCATGAATAGTCATCCGTACAAGCTACCACGTGGAATCGCTTGCCCTTCTGGGCGTACCGTCCTTCCATCACGTCTAATATTACATCTTCATCTTCTATCAAGGTGCCATCAGCCCTGCAGTAACAGGCACAGGCGACATATGAAAACGCCCGTACACACGTACGGCATATCAAAATACCATTCACCCGTATATACCGCGTTAAAAACCAATGGCGAGGAACAAGGTTGCAACCCAGGTTTGATTTGATGTCGGACACGTCTGGTTTCTTCAGGAACTTGAATGTAGTCTCACACCCACCTCGGGCCGATAGAAACCATACATCAAAAGCAAACTGGCAAACATGTTTGCACCCCCAAATCATGTGATATCTGGCACCTTTAGTTCCTTCGAGAGCTTTACTGCAGTCTCCCACGCACCTCGGTCCGGTAGAAATCACACATCCAACAGCAAAAGGAGTGAGCGAGCTGAAACGCGTCCAGAGGCTCACCTACAAGTAAGTGTAAAGTTTCCAGTATCACTGTATTTACCGTCCCATACGTTGTGCTTATCAATGGTAGGAAATGGCGTGGTCGTTTGAAATTCACTGAGGTGGGTGCCGCTTGCAAAAGCGTTCAAGGCTTCTACGACGTCCTCGATGTCACTTCCAAAAGTTCTTATTACGACTCCGAAACTCCTTCCCTGTCGTTCCAGCTCACAAATTGTGCGGAAGAGCGCAGGAAGCAGAAAGTGAAGTCCCTCCTCACGGCATAGGCGACCGTTTGCACTGGCCCGACTATCCTCCGGCCACTCTAGTGACGTCATCATTTGGTTATAAACTGTACGATATGCGGCACCAGCGCGTCCCGGCTCGGTGAAGCACTTCAGCTCCTCCTTATCTTCAGAATATGCACGGTAGTAAGGCATGCAACCCTCCGGCCACTTCCAGTCAGGGACCAGCGGCGGGACGGGGCTTTCTGAGCCGATTACTGTACCATCGCACCAGTGTCGTACGCCAGGGGTTGTCTCCCGGCTTGGTTCCCAAACGTACGCATTCTTGGCAACACTTTTATTGAGGCAGTCTGTTAAAGTGTCGCCTCCTGCAGGATCAGCGACCAGGATGGTTTCGTTCACGTCGAAGTGAAGAATCAAAGTGGGCATCACGTCTCCTGCCGTTCCAGCAGAAACGTGAGCTGGTGCCATAGAGGTCATCTTCTTTCGAACTGTATATTCTGAAAGCTTCGGGGATGTAAAGCAGTTTGAAGGCGGCGGTACTCGCTTTAATTTCAAAATTAGTAGGTTTGTCAGGTTGCGGTAGCACGAGGGTTTCTGTCGGAACATTCTCGTTACCACTCGACTGACTTGAAATTGAATACTATTAACTACTGTATACGGATACTGTTGAACTGTTGAACTCAGAACTGTACAAAATTAAAATGGAACGGTTTATGTTTCCGCTCTGTGAGCTCACTCACGCTCACGCTACATCAGGATCACGTCAGGCTACAAGTGTCACTCGTATCCCCCTACTGGTACTTGCACTGCTACTGCCTACTGTGTCACACCCCTCAGGAGGATCTACTCTCAACTCTGGCGTGGCGTCAGAGCCTACGGACCAAAATAGGACCGAAAATAATATAGGGTTAGTAACTTTTTATAGCAGATACTGATCCGTAGGATCAAGACGCTCATCATCGCAAAACTAGAACCCTCGAGCATCACTCGGGTTCCAGACGAGAGTGACACACGACAGTTGACACATCGACATGACATGACAGTATAAAGTAAGGAAGATCCATCGCATCGCATCGCATGTGACGATGACGCAAGCTCAGGCTCTATTGAAGAGTCTAGAGTGACAAACCTGAAACCTTATATTCGTGATGGATAAGATCTTGCATATGATATAGTAAATTGATATTCGTTATTGTCCAAAGCCCTTTGCTTTCCAAAGCAGTCTCGAGTTTAAGCGCTATTTTTTCTTGCTCACGACGCAGCGACTAGAGATCAAGTTTTTACTTTTAGATTATTCCAACTATGCTCTCATCATTCACTATGATCAACCCTGGTAGAGGTAAGTGCTGCCCTGCTATAGCCATTCTTCATTAGGAAAGTCAGCGTTATGAAGTTGAATAGACACCTGGGTATGCTTCCCTGAGCCAAATCTGCTTAAGAGCGGTTCCGAAACGGAATTCTATGGTCATATATTCAGTTCACGACGTGTGCGTGACTAGCGTTAGACCGTTCTCTTCCACTTTTCGCCAGTTTTCTAACTAGTTGTGGCGCCTTCGCACAATACCTGAACGTTCTTTGAGTGAGATCTTTGGTTGCCACGTACGAACAAGTGTGCCGTTGCATTATGAAGTTGACTACTTGTCTGAGATGTTTGCCACTCATTCACGTATTTATTGGCTCAGGAGCCACTATGGGGAGAAAAAGTCTTGGGAGTTTCTCTTTGGACCACACTGCTTTCCGAGCAAATTCTTGTCAACTGCGAAAGCTCAGGAAAGTGACAGCAAGATCACCTGCCAACAGAGACCTAGCAAGTCAACGCAGCCTGACCACGACCAGGTATGCGCGGCGACCAAGCTTATCTTTGGCACAACTCTTGTGGCGATGGAATACAAAAGAGATGTATTCACGTCTGCTCCGCACCATCTGTCAAGTCACCAAAAAGAGACGACACATCGCCGGAACACGACAGTGTGCATCACTCCTGTTCTTAACTTTGTGTATCAAGTTTTAAAAGCCGACGAAAAATAGTCTTGACTGAGTATTGAAGAACTTTGGGCGTGTCTGCAATGCCGTCGCGCATGAACTGTGTGCGAAAGTCAACTCTCCCCGACCGTGTTTCTTGAGATCGGCAATGCAGAGGAGAGTTTTGGACAACTGCTCTTCGAGTTACAAGCTGAGGTGGCCCCAGAGACTGTCGAAAATTTCCGGCAACTATGTACAGGCGAACAAGTTGGAGTCAATTCTTCTTTGAGTTACGAAGGTTGTGATTTCGAGCCTTACAAGGTGTTTGCGAATATTCTTCGCACCAACATTTCTTTATATTATATATTTATTTTTGCTGTTGCAACCACTTTCATTTTGCAGGCGAACATTTTGCACTTATAGAGCCCTGCGCGTTCTCGACAACTCTTGTATACGGCATATGGACGATGCCAACGATCCAAGTGTAGACATGATGTTCCACTTTTCATTCCAGTGACACGAGTGTAGACATTTCGCACGCGCTTAAAGTAGATACGCTATGAAGCAACTGGCAACCTTACGCACGTGTGCGACGCAGGGAAAATACTCGTACACATGTAAAGGACGTGGCAAAAATATATACGGTGCGAAAAAGTTCGTCGAGTCAAACGCCCTTTCGCAGTGCAGGCATAAGACTCCCGGAGCAGGCGGGGGTGTCTATTACGGTATTGAGGTTGACCTCGACAAAGATCCCAAGTAAGTACATTCTCTTAACAACGCCTCTTGCTACTTTATTTTGCAATAACTTCAACTTTAGAGTTTGTCATCATTCAGAAAGCAAGTTATCGTAAGTGCATGCTCTTAACAGCGCTTGTGTCTATTTCTGCTACTTGAATCAGTGGTGCTGTTAGAAATCTTCCCCACTTAAACAACTCTTGAGATAAGTCATTACCACCTTTAGGTCCATTTGAATTCTGGCACTTTGGATTCTTCTGACATTTGGATTTCTGATTGTCAACTTCCCAAAAATAACACTGCATGCGCATCTTAGAAAGAGCGTATCTCAGCACAGAATCATTTGTAGTAAATCGTAATTTCAGGAGTCACGCTTTGCGCGGCGGCAACAGGGAAGGTCACAGAGGGGCGTCGAGGGTAAGAGCATGCGTCTGTGTTATCTCCTAAAGCAGGAGCACCTTTCTACTCAGTGTAGATATTTTGCATCACATGTAGCTCACAACAAACTTATTCAAACCTGCTTATGAGTACTCCGTGCCTCTTCTTGCCTTCTGCTTACGAGCTCGTACCAGTTTCAAGCAATTGCTTGATCGTCGCCTTGGCTCTGGGATTCCCTTTTCGGACCGACTGAGGTTGCATGCCGGGGGAGCCTGGGGAGCCTGTGACTGCAGTCTCATCGCGCTTGCAGTGCCTATATCTGGACCAGGTTTTGGAACCTCGCGTTTCGTCATCGTTAGAGTGAGTGCTTCACTATTTTTTCCCAACTAGCTCTCTATGTAGCTTTCTTGTTTCTATGGGCTCATAGGTTCTAAACTAGTACCAGTTGGATATGAGTGCTAGCAACCAGCAAGTCGACGGTGGTGGCTCTAGTGCAAGTCCGTGTGCGTTTCATTTAGTACTTGCAGCAATTGGTGTTGCTGGTCAGTGCATGAATAAAATTTTTGTGGGAACATAGCGAAGAAGAGGAGAGGGCAAATGGCTGAATACATTGATTTGACTGAACCTCGATATTGATTTTCTTTCGTGTTTCAGGTTGGAGAATCGCCTGCGTCTATGCAACAGAGAATTCTCGCCAATCTCTTGGTAGGAACTCGCTGTGTATCGCCAACCTCGCAGCATTGCGTCTTCATGAACTTGCTTCGTGAAAGCTTTAAGTTTGTCAAACTTTGATACACTTGTTCAAACGCCGCGTGTTCCGAGAGAATGTTTTGTACTGACCGAACGCACTTATGCTTAATAAGCGACGTTTGATTGCAAGTATTGAGGATATTTTGGCTGGGCTGCAGGTGATCGGTATCATGAAACAGGGTGAGGAGATACTGAAGACAAACATGTCTACACGGGAGTCACCGACGAGCATACTTGCATGCGGTGAAGTGGAATAGCGGGTCAAGTATGCCGTGTTGAGAATGTCAGCACCAAGTTCTCTCCACGATTGTATCGTCTTGAGATCGGTCGCAGGATGTCTTTTGTCACAATTTCCATAGAAGGAGTATGAGTCTCAACGAGTAGGAGACGTCACTGTTCTACTTTCAGTGGCTTATCTATCTCCTCAACCTTCAAGTTCGGTTAAGATAGCTGATGGAAGAATGAATTGTATTGGTAATGTAAAGAGCAGTATCCCTCTTGTGCATCCTTTCTCCTTGTTGCAACAATATTCCGTATATCCTTAGCCGGCATGAGTTCGTTCGTTGTTTGCAAACCTGCATGTGTGTGTGCTTATCCCTGGACCGAATCCCGTGTGTGTGTGTGTGGCTTGACGATCGGTCACATCGTATCATCTTTCCATGCTGCTTTGCATTTGGGTTGGGAATATGTATGTGTTTGTGGTATCTTGTCACGGCCCCGCCCTGCTCTTGATTTGCTTCTCACATCCACTGGGATGATGGTGGGCTGGCTTTTGCTTGCCGATCTCATGCCGTTCAGTGTGTGTGTGGCTTGTCCATGATAAAACTCATATACATACTGAGAGGACTGCATTGTGTGCTGAGCTCACTCGATTGCCCCGCAGAAAGGACCTAGGATCCTCGGTATGCTAGCACCGCTACTACCTGGCGGTGCACTATTGCCAGTCATATCATACGATCATATACATATATATCATTGTGTTTTTCTTTTGTCGTCGGTTGTTGTTACAACCTTATATGTGCTATTGAAAGTGGTTGTCTGTCATGGCTTACGAGAAATATATTATCACTTCCCTTAAGTCAAGGTCTTCACTACCGCGATGTATCAACTAACTACCTTATAAGAAGAACCCCTAACTTTACGCGGAATATCCGTATCGCGGCGTACCGTGCATGCTTCATGTATCGTTATCTCCGATACCGTTATCGTACGACATATCGCGCGCACGTGCCCGGTAATCTTGTAAATCCTAGCGGACTCCGTCCTGAAACAACACGAGAATTACGCGTAATTTACGTCCGGGGTGTAGCGGTTAGCGCAACAACATAGCTCACCGGTTACCCCGAACGTGTAATTATCCTGAAATTGCCCAAACCTATTTCGCCGATTCGTTATCGCGGTTTCACCCAAATTTATGTCAATTTGATGAATCGCCACTCAAATTCATCGAAATGTATCCATTTTGTTTCGTGTCGAAGCGTATGTCATTACCACCCAAACCATGCAAACAAGCTCGAAGCATATTCGCTTTCAGAATCCGATGAGGCATAGGCATCAACAAGTGGGAAACCTACTTCCAAGGCAAACATCTGGTCTGAAATGGACTAATGGCGGAGTAAAGTGTAAACGAAGTCAAAAGTGCAAATTTCTAAGTTGAAAGTAGTAGTGGAGGTGCACAAGTGGATTCCATGCAGGACGTAACACCGTGACCCCAGAAATTGTCACATGTCACTCCCCGTAGTAGTCTGGCTGGCCATCACTGGTTGTCACCGAAACCTAGAACCCGATCTAACTTAACGGGAACTTTGGTTTTATCTTAACACAAGTTTACGTTCACGTTCTGATCCGAAAACCCTGTTTTAGGGTTAAACCGACGATATTCAAGCAGAGCTATATATTTGACAGGTTTGAACTCACGCACACTTTATTTAGACACAACAACTTGGCCATGAGTGGCTAAACGTAGACGCTTGGGATGGAGTGAGCGATTAGCTCATGGGGCTCGCGCGGTACGGGCGGTATGGCCTAAGTGCTCTGGTTGATTTCTCGCGACGCGTCGTGCTTGGGTAATTATTTGTCTGGTTTCACGTTGGCTGGAGTTGGCATATGTGGTCGAATTCCCACCTATTTTGCTTCCCGACTTCGCTTAGATCGCATGTGGCTGGATGCGTATTTCACCTTATCCGCAGACCTCTTTTCGACGACCACCACTTCTTGGCCGCCCCCACCGCAACCGCTTCACACTATGTTCCGTTCACTCCACCCCTACACTCATCTCATCATGGTTGCTACTAGATCTACGACGATGCCATCTACGGGCGGCGTTCACGATAACGCGCCGCCGACATCGATACCGTTTTTTTTTTTTGCAAATTCGCGCTTGATTTGCGAATTTCGTATCGGCACGGGAAGCAGACTATGGTTCAGCCGCTTGTCCGAAAACCTGGTTCTCTTTAGGAAAGCCTTCCAGGAGAGCAGAGAGGCTGATCTGGAACAAAGGAAACTCCATGAGAGGGAGGCCCTCCAACATCTCTTTTCCACAAATCTTTCAAGATTTCTACACACGGTTATGGGCAAGATAAAACCTAATGAACAAGGTGCAGCGGCCACACCTGAAAGTGAGGGCAACATCCCTGAAAGCAAGCAGGAGAGACTGGATCTCACCTTAAAAGAATGCAAGGACAAGAAACTTCACTCCACCACTCCACAAAACCCGGATACTCTCCCCCCTTGGCTTCTTGAACTCCTAAAAGTAAGCCCGAAACTCCCCCTAGCTCAATAGCTGCCAAATTAACATGCCTTATCACTCGAAAGGAACTAAACTAAGCATATTCTACCGGCATGCGGCATATCGACGGCTCCTCGCCCCACAGGAATGAGATACTCACAGTGGATTCAAGGCCCAGAAAACTTCCAAGCCCAAACTGTCTCTCTCTTTAATCACATCATTAGAACTGGAAAGTTTCCTAAACGTGCAAAGTCGGGCATCATTCTTCCGATTCCCAAAAACCCGCTTGAACCGTGAACACCTGACAATGCCAGACCGTTGACCATGCTTGAAGCTGGTCTGAAACTCTTTAATACAATCATTGCAAACATAGTTAAGGCAGCCCTGAATGTCAACCCCATATTTTTTCCCATTCAAGATGCTTTCCTCCCAAACAAAAACATTGATGACTCACTTCAAATTTTGAATGAAGTCATCTCAGATGCCAACAGATACGGCAAAGAACTTCATGTGGTCTATCTGGACCTTAAGCAAGCCTTTGACAGAGCTGAATTCTGGATGAGTAACCTCGCACTTGACAAGTTAGGCTTCCCCAAAGAAATCGCTGAGATTATTTCAAACATCACTGATGAAGCCACCCGTACGGTCCTCACTGAGGAAGGCTTAACAGACGAATGGTCACTTGAGTGTGGCCGAGTGCCGCAAGGGGAAGTTCTAAGCCCCCTCAGGTTTGTGGCCATCATGGACATCTTAGCGATATGGCTGGCCAAAAGGGCAAACGGAGCCAACCCGAGTGGTGCAACCTATGGCTACACCATGCATACTAGGAAAGAAGGCACTGGCTCCGATGCCCCACATCTCCCGGCACCAAAATTGATTAACATGAATTCACCTCCGAATGTCTTCGCTCGTTTTTTTCTGTGACGACATTATGCGTATTGACAAAACAAAGGAGGACGTTCAAGATATGTTGGTGGTTGTTAATGAATTCATGACATACACATTGGAATCCCGGTCAATGTGAAAAAATCCAAATACTCATTCAAGAAATGTGCCAGAACCACAAAAGCAACCACTAGGAGATATAGTGACTCTGACAAATTGTTGATGCCGGGAGGCCGTCTCATGGTGGATCGAAATGCGGCTGGCCCAGAAATCAACGCGGGATGTTCCCCGCCTGAGACTCCAGAATACCTAGAATACAATGACGTAACTGAAGCCAATAGGTATCTGGGGGTTTGGTATTCATTAAATGGAAAATGGAACCGTCAAACGGAGCTTCTCACGGAAAAGCTGCAGTCTTCCCTTGCGGCAATTCAACTTCAAAATCTGACCTTGCACCAACTCAGGTATGTTGTGAATGCGTTTATTGTCCCGAGGATGGCTTACCCGCTGAAAGTCACTTCAATCATTGCCACTTCCTCAGAAACATTGCTCGTACCCTTGATTGTAAAATAACAAAAAAATATCTTCAGCTACATGGGATCATTGGGATGCCCCACGGACACAAATCGTCAGATTGTTTGGACACCAGTCTATTGCGGAGGCTATGGGATTGACAGTATACAGGATGTGGCTGCTGCCACGTGCATCACTGAAACCATGTCCACCCTCTGCTCTACCAAGGAGCATGTCTACTGGCAAACTGACCACACCGACCATATAAGTAATCCTATGCTTATTTCCCTTTGTAGAAAATACAGTGACGCATGGCTTAAAATTATGTTGCACAATATGGAAAGGGAAAGGAAAGACCCCAAAAATCCCTATGGTGGTTAATGGCTTCCCACTCTCTCACTACACAACCTACAGGAACCTACAAGGAAAGCTATTTAACTGGATGAAAAGGACTAGCACCATTATGGCCTCTACTATGGGCTATGCAATCGACTCCAAGCTCTTCCCTGAATGTGAAACAGGGTATAACAACCTTGTATCTTCTATCCCTAAATCACTGTATGATTCAAGCAATGTGAGCAGCGCCATCCAAAAACACAATACAGTAATCGCCCATATTTAATAAGAAAACAGGGATTTTGGGCCAGCCAGCCGTACTCATCGAGTTGGGTACCCCCCCTCCCCCCTCCCACTCCCCCTCCCTGCCCCACCCCACCCCGCTGTCGTGGCCGCCATAAGAAAAACTCGAAGAATAGTAAGCCATTTTCTTCAATTAGCCAGCTATTTTCTTAAAGTTTCATTGATAAACGCTTAAACCGGCGATAATTTCGGAAAAATCACCTGCGGCGAACACCAAGGTTTAATTTTGGAATTTTCTTAGCCGAAAAAGCCGACCACTGTACTCATCGAGTTGGGTACCACCCCCAACGCTGGCTGCTTTCTTAACGTCGGGTTTTCTTAAAAGTGAGTGATTATTGTATCAAGCACACTGGATTCTTTCTTACCCCCTGCGGTGGGATGCTGATAAGATGGTATGATACAATGAAGCACTCCCTCGGTGTTGTCGAGAATAAGCCCCCAGCATGGTTGGAAAGTTTGGAGTCCGAAATGATAATAAACCTGGGAAACCACGACCCTAAAGCTAGATATGTCAAACAATGTTACAGGGATGCGCATGCCATTCCTGAAGCAAATGAATTTCACTGGGAAGGTAATTGTGACAAATCTTCCATCACTCCGATACGCATTCAAAAACTTGACACGGAAGCAAATACTTTTGCATTATAAAAAGTATACTCCAGACCAGTAGATTTTCATCATGAACGAACTACAGGTGTTTCAATGCCAGTGTGCCCGAGGCTCGTTGGAATTGTTGGCAAAGCTGGCGCCAGCCAGCCGCAGGTAAAAAAGACGAGCGAAGCGAGTAATTAATAAGCCCGCCGCAGGCGCCGATTTTTTAAAAAAGGAATATTCCTTTTGGTTTTGGCATCGATTCACTTAGTAACATCGTATCTCGATATCCGGAAATCGGAATATTCCTTTTATCAAATTGGTAGTACTATGTCTTAACGAATGGCATATTAAATACGTGGATAGCATCGGAATGATCCCGACAAATGATAACAGTATCGATGATAGGGCATGCTAATCTTCATCAAACAAAATCTTACATATTATGCATGAGTGTTATGTTTATGGTGTCTGACTATGAACCAAATTCTAAGAATGGTAATCTACTTGTCTCCTGAAGGTATCGGTCCACAACTTGAGACACCTTGTACACCTTTTGCCGTTGTCTATCATCCTCGCAATCAAAGTGCCACCGTCCTCGGGATCCATAATATCGGTCTAAGCTAATTTTGATAAACTCTTCAGAATTATGAGACAAAGGCCCATTGTAGTCTATGAAGCTCTCCATGACATAATTTTCCTGCTTTAAACCCCGACCTGCTGTCGCATGCCGGTCTACTGTGGATCCCATGCCCTCTATAACTGCCTCATTTTGTATCTTGAGGGCGCAGTGTGAGAACATATACAAATAGTCTTGTACTCCCTCATAGAAATTACTTTCGGCGTGTGAACACATCTTTCATAATTACAGTCTCACTTCGCTCAGCAAATGACACCGGTTCGCCACTGTCAGACTCACTGTCTGCATCCAGCACGTGTTTCCAACGGGATAAATAAGGCTCTTGCGTGTGGGCTTCTTGTAGCCTCTCAGCCAAAAGTTGTCGTTGTTCTTGTAGCTGGACATATGCTGCAAAAGGGATATGCGGGGCTGCCTCTATATGTTGCCCACTGCTTGACAGACTTCAAGTCATCAAGCGAACTCTGTCCCTTGCACAATCGCACAAAAGAAAAACTTCCCTCCATGACCTTAACGCGCTCCCTCCTGGTAGGGCTTTGTCTCTCTGCATTATCCTCAAGAACAAACCCCTATTTCATTCGTTAATACACGACGCCACACCACTTGGCAAGTTTGTACTTGCACAAATAGTCGAACGCCTCCCGAGGAGACCTCTGAGACCTCACCTGAACGCCCTCCGAAAGGGACAACTTCTTCCCACGAAATTCACCGGTTATCAACTCAGCCTTAATTTCACATAGAAGTGGAAAAGCTTTGGGACACAGTTTCCCCTTAATCAGTTGCTCATCAGGCACCCTATCAAAGAGTTCAATCAAATAAAGCATCTTCCTTTCTAGCCACCTCCCACGGCAGGGTGTTCACTGTTTGTTGTATCAAAGAGACGTCCTTCACGTGCTCAAGCAAGTCAGTTACTCCCGCAAGCAACACGACAAAAGAAAACTCGAGAAGTTTTGCTAGATGTGTGCGGGCAGTGGTCTTCGCATCCGCTTTCGCACTCGGATCAGCTAAACCAGTCTCAACTCTCAGAACCATGGCCGGCCAATTCCTCAGGAAGTTTTTGTAACCTTTCCGCTCAGCTTGGGCAAACCTTGTTTCACAGTGCGAAAGAGGCGAGTAGGCCCGCCTGTGTAGGGCCTTGGCCGCCTCTGTAAACTTCTCAAAACCTTTTCCATATGAGATCTTGGAAGAGATTTCGCCTGTGACATCAGGCAGGTCTTTATACCACACCAACGCCTCATCCTTCCGGGTATCTCCAAGCACCAATTCCGTTTTTATGCCCATCATCCCACGTCAACATTAAGCAAGAGAGGGAGTTTCCTAGTCGTGCTGCTAACTCTTTATGCACACCTAGTCCGAAGTACTGTCCATCAAACCCTCCGCCAGTCAGTTGCTGCTTGAGCTGTTCATTCGTGAACTTATATTGATTCTTAAGCACAAAATTATAAATGTTATCCGTTACTCCAATTTTGTCGTGGCCTTCGACCACTGGAGGATCCGCGAGAAAAATTGCTTGGAGGGCGCCACTTACCATAACTAAGATGCCGATAACCTGCCCTGTACGGCGTAATTCGGTCACATTGTCAGCAGCCAAAGCAAAAACTCGGGGCTGATTTGTGGCGGGATCATTAGAAGCTAAAAACTTCATGACTCCCTCCTGCAAAACACTGTGGAACACTGGCGACATTTCAGCAACCCACTTGCGACTATGGGGATAGCGGCCAACATTCGTTCCAATTAGATGCTGCTCGACAACTCTCCGCTCATATTTCATGTACGACTCACCCTCGCGAATAACTTCGTAAGCCAGTCTCCCTAACGTGATGCCGATTTTCTTGCGCGTGCTTTCTACACGCAAGTCTTCTGCAACTGCCTCTTGGCAATAGACATGCGCTGCAGAACGAAAGTGAGAAAGAATGGACTTACGCAGGTTTTTCAGGAGTTGCCCAGGTTGAAAGTGCCTAGAGTATCCTTATTGTTTCCTCGAATCAAAGTAATCGGACACGCATGGCGCTGACGCAAGCAGGTTTTGCAAACAAGCTTTTCGCTATCCAGGTCAAAAATACAATTGGATGCTTCACTAATTGCAGCGATATCTTTGCACCGGGAAAGATTCATTTCTAGCAAAGTCAAAGCGGCTGAATTGCTGTCAGCTTTGCGAGCTTGAACTTCAAGTACTTGGCGAGCGACAGATTCTGGCATCTCTGAGAGAACCTTCCTCACATCAGCTTCAGATGCGAGGAGTGGCTGCAGGTTCGAGGAGACCGCTTTCAGCTTGTCCAGCGTCGTGCAAACCACAGAATAAATCTGGTTGACGAGAATCTGAGCCATACACAAAGGAGGGAGCGAGAGGAGTACGTAGGTACTTAGTTTTGCATGGGTTTTCTTAACAACACACTATTCGATGAAAATGACATTCTCATGTGAAAATGATATTGCCTTATTTACCTCATGATAGGATTAAAAAGCCGCATTTTAACAGTCAAGAACATGCAAGTGCAGGTTGTGCATTAGATTTAATGGTTTTTATGGTACAAAATTGAGGTCAAATGCACTTTTTCGAAATCTAGGAGGAGTGAAAACACAAAGAACTTTTGACTCGGAATCTATATACACGTTATACACATATTATTTACATGTTTTTTTCAGTCTTGCTTTACGCGTCCACTTCAGGTGCTACCGCTACCGCTACGCAATTATCAAAAGCTTCGTCTTCATCGGAATCATCCGATTCATTCAAGTCACCTAGGTCCTTGCGCGTGCGTTTGGATTGTTGTGCAAGCAAAGCGACGACTATCTGCGCGTATTGCTCGTTCGGTATACTCCGTTCGGGGTCTTTCGCATCCACATTCCATGCCAGCACTATTTCATTCTTATCGAAAGTCTCGGTAGACGGTCGGTGCCCCGGTGGCGCTGCGAAAGCTCCTGGGTGACTCGCAAGCTGCTTGCCGAGGTGCTTCTTCTTGGTGTCGGTGTGCTTTTTGGGTTGGAAATAGCGATATAGCAGCTGTTGAGTTGACGGATAGCGCGCCTCCACCTTCACCAAGTACAACGGATCCGACCATTCGCTTCGCCTCAGTTGTACGCGGAAAGCGAACTTGTCGTTTTCAGATTCCACCGCGAGAGCCACTGCAAAGCTGCCGACTGTCATCTGGCCGTAGGTGACCTCCCACTGGGCGTTGTCCACGTACTGCTCTGCTCGCTTTTGGGCTCGACCTTGGTGTTTCCGTTTACCGTTGTACACTTCTATCGGCGCTCGATCAATTCGGCGTTGGATGCGCACCGGTATAGCGGGGACGGCGGCAGCCCCGGCAGCTTCTATCGCCAACGCGGGCGCCTCTATCAGTCGAACCAAGGTGGCATTGCGCTCGATGGCGATTTTCTCGGGATGCTGGAAGGGTATCGCGGGCGCTTGACATTCTCCACCAGCAGTTAGGTGGCGCTGTTTCTCGATGACATCCTCGCGCCAAAACCTTTCGTGCGCGTCCGTGAGCTTTGTGCCCAAAATGTCCTTCAACGCCTGTAAGGTATGCTCAAGCTTTTCAATGCCTTCTTCGGTAAAAGGAATCGGCTTGATGTATCCAGGCCCCGCGACAGGGGGTGTAGAAGCAAGCTTTGCCAATGGAGTCTCGGGTAACCATTTGGGTGAAATGGAATACTGTTTGTACTGCATGCCCACTTCGCCGTGCTCGTTCTTCTTGAACTTGAAAGCCTGCTGTGCTAAAATATTGTGGCAATCGAAGACGTGACCATCAAACCAAGAGCTGAAGTCGAAGATCTTCTCGGTGTGCTCGCACGTTACACCATCCGTAAAGCATTCTTGTGCGAACTCTATCATCTCGTCGAGCGTCCAAGCTTGCTTGCGTCGTAGACGCACGGAGAAGCGTGAAAACATCTGGTCAATGTTCTCGTGCGTATGTCCCACCAACAGAAAGTTGAGTTTCACCTTGCGAAAGACGTCCGTGTGAACCAGCCAAGCTGCGTATGCCAACATCAACTTGCTCTTGTTGGTGCTCACATTGTCAAGCTGTACATACAATACTTCCGGCATCGGGTATGAATTTTCCCCGTCCCCGTTGCGTCGATGCTCTTGAATGCGGAGGATATCCCGGTGCAAAACGTTGACAAGGAAGTTCGCATCGTCCTTGAAGTTGGCGTAGTTGAAATCCATGAAGCGGCCCACGTTCTCGATCATGCTCCCCATGTTGTGCACGTCAAGGAAGTCCTTAGAGTCCAGATGTTTAGGGATACGTCGAAAGTGTGGCAGTCGGGTGGTCCACTGCGTCATGCCATCGATGATCACCGAGGCATACTTATGCCAAGTTTTGTTCATGGCAATGCTCTTGGTCATATTCGCTTTACGACCATGTTTGTAGAACTTCTGGCGCTCCGCTCGTGCGATTGCCAGATGTTTGTTGAGAGGCCCGTTGTATTGCGTTGTGCAAGATACACAAATTCGGGTCAGTGAACAAATTACATGAGCATATAAACACAGCACAAAGCTATTCAAGAATATTCACCTTTTTGAGATTTAGTTAGGCCTTCCTTCAACAACTTGAAGGACGCGCAAACATCGCACTGAGAAAATCGGTTCACCGATGGAATCTTGAGCCACTTGCTCCAATCTTCGTCAAATATTTTGTAGAAGTAACTGAGAGAGCATTTTTTGCTCTCCTCATTCTCTTGCAAGCCCTCGATGTACTCGTCCCACAGCTCTTCGATGGTCAATCCATCCGAAAGGTGCTTCTCGGCTTTGCCAGGTTGGGGTTGTCCATATTCGTCAGCGTATTTCTTGAGCCATGCAACGACCGACTCGCGTTTCAGGGAAATCTTGCGGTACGTTGTCCTCCTCGTACGTCAATCCATGAACAAACTTGTGTCGGCCCTCGAGCACGCGTGTCCGACAGTCGTGAAGATACCCGTAGCTGATGCCGCAAGCCATATAGTAGAACTTAAAGCACACCTGTTACAAAACAAAAGACACCGTCACTCAAAAATTATTAACAAATTATCCAAGGAAACGCATAAGGGTTTTTATAGGTTGGCTGGATCTAAGACGCTTGGGAGACAACCCCAGCACTGCACGTCTGCAGGCGGGACGGCCGTCGCGTGCTCGTCAGCACTCTCCGCCACGCCTTAAATCTGCGCAACCTACACCCTTAGTGGGAATCGAACCCACGAGTGCGAGGTTCATAGCCTAGCGCCGTACCAACTCGACCAACGTCGCGAATGTACTTTATGAAATTTATTTAGAAATTTGTGATACAATATTCCACATTCCTGTGATGAACAAGATTACACAATCTATCACAAGGTCCAAGAAAAATTTCGCTTTGACCAGAGGCCGTTCATTAGCTAATGAACGGTTCCCGTAGCCAAAGTGTCTATGTGCGAGTCGCGCTTTGGCTAGCGGCCGTTCATTAGCTAATGAACGGTTCCCGTAGCCAAAGTGTCTATGTGCGAGTCGCGCTTTGGCCAGAGGCCGTTCATTAGCTAATGAACGGTTCCCGCAGCCAAAGTGTCTATTTGTGAGTCGCGCTTTGGCCAGAGGCCGTTCATTAGCTAATGAACGGTTCCCGCAGCCAAAGTGTCTATTGTGTGAGTCGCGCTTTGGCCAGAGGCCGTTCATTAGCTAATGAACGGTTCCCGCAGCCAAAGTGTCTATGTGTGAGTCGCGCTTTGACCAGAGGCCGTTCATTAGCTAATGAACGGTTCCCGTAGCCAAAGTGTCTATGTGCGAGTCGCGCTTTGGCCAGAGGCCGTTCATTAGCTAATGAACGAGTTCAAAAATAAACATACCTACTTCTTGGCCAAAAAGTATTTGAAGTCGAATTTGTCTTCAGATCGAAAGCTGTTTTTTAGCAAGTCCTTCACGAAGTATTCCTTCCTATCTTTTTGCGACATGCTGAAAATGTTTTCGCGAAAAGACTTAATATCTACCGATGAGAAAGATAGACAGCAGTGCGACTTGCAATTGCACTTAATGGTTTCTGCCATTGATATACTGTCAGCCTGCAAACGTCGCTGCTTGATACTAATTACGCCTGTATATTTCTTCTTGCGTATGTCGGATTCGTACGGTTTGCGCACAACAATCTGCTTGTTTACTTCACCGTTTAAACACCGAAGAGGGTCTTCATTAAGCAAGTCTAAACTTGTCTCTGAAAATTCTGTATCAAGTCTGCTTTTTATCTCTTTTAAGTCAATTTCGCGCAAAGCGCGTGTCCCGGAAACGCGTGAAGAATTAGAGCTAACTTCCGATCTAGACGTCAAAGGCGCGTTCCAAAGGACCAATTGCGTATTTGCGCTCGGGGCCATGCTTGGAATTGGCTCATGATCAAAGAAGTTAGCCCCTATTTCCATAGAATCTTCAATAACTATTCCCGGGCACGGTTTGCAGATAATCTCGCAACCCTCATCAAAAGGAATAGAAAACATATTTTCGTCAAAATTAGCCGTCATTAGCTTATGAAGCCGTTTATTACGTTCTGAAAATGATATGGACTTGCGAGTCAACGGAGGATTTCTATCTTTTTGGATCGATCGATTCTCGATTTCAGCGCAAATGACACCAGGATATCTTCAAATCATATCCTTGATCTGAACAGACCGAATCAGGAAGCGACAGCAAATGTCATTTCTGACAAAAATTGTCATCGATATTTGACATGTCATTTTTAGCCGACAGAAATGACTTACAATATTTTGCTAAAGTTACATCACTTTTTCAAAGTTCCTTCACACACACCCCTTTCACAGTTGACAGCCAATTTCTCTCATTTCAGTATGGCGACAGCAGAAACATTTCAAGCACTGAGAGGGCTTTATGTTTTCCAAGACTATCTCTGCAAGAAGTGGAGCATTGTTAGAACAATTCAAACCGACAGTCCTGCAGACACCTTGCGGTTGATAATCCACTCAGATGACCCGCAAGAGGAGGCTGAAGAAATGTTTTACAATTTTCCCAAAAACACCCCTACGACTGTAAATACAGACGGTACCCTTCAGTCGGATAAACGCGTAGCGTATAGTATAATTGAAGACCAGACTCCAATTTTGTATTTCGTCATTCTTAGGAACAACAAGCTGACTTTAATCGAACTGGACAGCGCAAACTTTGAGGAAGCCCTGAGCCTTCCAAGGCACACGAATCGGCTTTCGGCTTATCATAATTTGAAAAGTAGGGCAGAACACGAAGGAAAAAGCAAGGAATTCTTTCTAGCGAGCTATGTAAACACGGCGTGGAAAGCGTCGATTACAGCTCCTTTCTGGCAAAGCAAGAGGCCAGAGCCAAGGATTGATGACCTCGGCAGTGGTGGCGAAATACCAGGCTACGGTACGTCCCTTTCGCGCCTTGAGCCTGTACCGGGGC